>JAODAL010046414.1:0-30941 GCA_025379985.1 Phyllomedusa bahiana | reverse complement strand
GGTGGTTGAAGATCCTTTTTCTGGCACTTTTTAAACTGTGGGTCGGACAGGTTTAATGGTCATTCTGCGGTACAGGACAGATATAGTTAGTGTCCAGTTCAACTAAAATGGTGGTTGAAAGACTCCTTTTTGCGGCACTTTTTAAATCTGGGGGTCATGCAGGTTTGGGGCTCATGCTGCGTTCCAGGACAGGGATATTCAATGTCCAGTTCAAGTAACATGATGGTTCAAATCATACTGCCTTCTGGCACTTTTTAATTTGTGGGTGACGCAGGTTTAAGGATCAGGCTGTGGTAAAAGACAGGGATAGTGAATGGTCTGTGACTTTTTTTCTGTGACTTTTATAACCTAAGTGTGTTGCCTAAGATGCAGCACGTATCCATTTGACTGTTGTGGATGTTAATTTCAGCTTCTCCAGCCTTGTTTGGGTGTAATAATGAAGGTGTTGTTGCTCTCCCATAGACTTTAATGGTAATCGCTCATAATCAATGCTCACTATCGAAAAACCTTATCGATAGCGGCCGACTATCGACTATCGATCGATTTCGATAGCCAATGCAATTGCTCAACACTAATCATAACACACCAGTCATGTTAACAATTGCTTAGTACCTAACTTTTTTATTAAAATAGGTAAGTATATACATTAGGGAGAAACCGTATAAGATTGTTGAACCAAATAATTAAATTAAATTTTTCAGATAAAATATAAATACATTAATACAGCACTTATCAACCTAAGAAAAAGTTGAAAGAATATGCTATTAGTAAGAAAACATCAAATTAAAGCAATACAGAAAGAAAAGAACAACAACAGGATAATAGGGGAGAGAAAAGGGTGAGAAGAAGGGTGTACAGTCTATGTTTCAAGATGTCATAAGCAAAAGAGATGTCATGAATCAGAATTGATTTTATTGGATGGCAAAATGAATACGTATTATTGGAGACATACTCCTTTATTTTGATGGCAATCATTGCTGTGCCAGAGTCTTCTGTCCATTGGGTCCACCTTAAAGGGGTGTTCCGGGCCCTAACATTGCCCATTTGTCTGTCGGGTATGAGTAGAAATAGAAGAGAAACCTCATACCTACCTCCCGGACGCTCCGATTCAATCCCGGCTGATGGTGCGTTCACTGCGGAAGTAAGCAGTGAATGGTCATCATTAATTTGACAGGTGCAGCCAATCACAGGCCACAATGTCACATGCACGTGACCTCTGTGGTCTTTAATTGGATGCAGCTGTCATGTGAAGGAAGACCTTTCATTGCTTCGGCAGTGGCGAACGAACCGGCAGCCAGGAGTGAACGGAAGCGCCTGGGAGGCAAGTTTGAGGTTTCTATTTCTACTCATACCAGAACAGACAAGCGAGCAATGTTAGGGCCAAGGAAGACCCCTTTAAGCATGGCTCATTTTTCTAGGGTAGTGTCTGATTTCCATCCCAGGCTCATAGTTCTGGGCTTCAGGAGTATTTTCCTGAAACTCAACATTTTCTCTTCAATTCTCCTCCTGTCATAGACCGGAGACTCACACATTGGCTATTTTCTGTTGTTCTAGGGTGTACAGCTAATTAATAATTGTGTCTCTTATAGAAGCTAATTTAATTAACAATAGGCTTGGAGAAGAAGTGGCCACTACCACCATTTCGCATAGTAGCCCATCATAAAATCATGTTGGTATTTATGTTTGTTTGGTATAGCTAAGGAGGTACAGGTTGTTGGTATCTGTACTACAACTGTGAGAAACTAGCCTTCCTTTCCATTTCCCTGTTTTCTATACTTTTATCACTGTATCTGTGGAGGCCTCTTTGTAATCTTGGCAGATTTAATTATCTGATATTTTATGTAGTTAAAAAAGAAGTTCCACATTTAGTACATAGTTCTTCTGTTTCCCCGAAAGGGGCACTCTGCAGAGCATGGTACAATCAAGAAAAATGATATCAACAGCACTCTATAAGCACAATGAATGTATGAGCCATTTATAAATGCATTTCTACTACTTTTTGGATACATAAAAAATGTAAAGGGTCATAGCGCACATTTTTGATTATAACTGTGAGGGTCCATCCATCCAATGACAAGGTGACCTCAGTTCAGATGGGGAACTACACTATAATTTTATCACCTCAGTCAGTGCCTTGTGAGGCCTTTATGCTTTCATGGCATGAAGGTCCCAGCTATACTCTGTTCTGATTAAAAACAGTCTATGTGAATGTGTGAAGTGCATGACCAAGATGGAGGTTGACCCTTCACCATGAAAACAATCTAAAAACATAAAATGGAGTCAGCCACTCCATGTTTGACTGTCTCTTAGCATTTGTAGAGTTCTGCTGAAACATTTTGTGTTTGCATTGTTTGTGGCCATATCAGCCTGCACATACAACATATTCTTTAAGATTGTTTTGGATGTGCTGATTATTTTTTTGTTTTTGCAATGTGCAATCTGTCACTGCTGTCTTTTTAGGCAGGGCATCCTCTACATCTAGAGGAAAGAAATTTTCTACATAAAAATAGAAAGGAATTCTTTACTGTAAGAGCAGTAGACTGTGGAACTCTCTGCCAGAGGAACTTGTAACAGTAGATTCACTTAAAGAATTCAAAAAAAAGGTCTCGATACATCTCTAGAGTGGAACAATGTAACAAGTTATAGTGACTAGGATTCAGGAGAAGGGTCGTTGATTCAGGGATTTATTCTGATTGCCAGATTAGAGTCAGGAAGGAAGCTTCTACCTCATGTTTTTTTTTTCCTTCCTCTGGATCAACACTAAAGCAGAATAGGCTTAACTGGGTGTACCTTTGTCTTTTTTTGGCCTTACAACCTATGTAACTAATGTAGCTCTTGGAGGTAGCTCTGACTGCTTAGGCAGGGATAGAGAGCTATACTCGACAGGTCTGCTACTGGCCATCTACCGAGCAAAGACGGATACAAGCATAGATGGAAGAGGTGAGACGGGAGTTGGGGAGTGGCAGTGAAAAGAACAAGAAAATGAGAAGAAGTAGAGAAGGACAAGAAAAAACAAGTAGATGGTAGTTTATACAGACTAAATGTAACAAAAGTGCGTAAGACAGAGAGGGCTGCACAGCTGTTAAGAAGGAAAGGAAACGGTCTTATTCCCAAAGCAGAGAATATTGGGGAAAGTCAGGCAAAATCTGATAGTGAAGTTGAAGAGGTTGTGAGGTCTAAATATTAAATTGCAGGCATTGCTTAGAAAATGGAGCTGGGTACAGGATGGTCAGAAGGACATCCTTCAGTACAAGGAGATAAAATCAAGGAAGGAATACAGAACCAGGATCAAGCTAATTGTTAGAAAATGTTTTACAGACACAAGAGGAGACATGTATGAAAACTGTCTAGGTCTAAGACTTTCTTTGTTGCTCATAGCAACCAATCACAGCTCCCCTTCCATTTTTTCAGAGCGCTGGAGGGCAGTTCTAACTGGTTTCTCAGTGTCCCAAAAACATGAATTATGAAGGGCCAAATCTCTATTGTCATTTCTCACACGGACTATCCCAGGCCAGGGAAAATGATGGCACCTAGCCTTGAGTCTATGGTAAAAGAGCATGCCACAGCCTGACAGAAGGAAGAGAATCTTAACTTGTACCCTATTCCAAGTGCTGGTTATACCCTCCAATGTGGGACCTTTCCATAATTGATGTGATTTATGAATCTCTATAGAGCTGTGGATTAGATAAGAGCTGAACCTCCATTGTCCCATTCTTCCAGATTCTCTAGACTCAACACAACTATTAGACTGGATGTAAAATAGATGGAAATCAAACCCTATTGCTGAGGCAACACCATATTTGCTAAAAGAGAAGATTATATTGGCGTGTTTTAAGCTCAAGCTTCTCCCCCATTACCTCTTAACCAATGCAGCCAACAAGATTTTCCTTGTCTGCAGTCTCGTTTAAATTCCCTTCCTACTCCTTTAATGTTAAAATGTTCAACACATTTTTTTAAAATAACTGTGTGTCCTCTAAGCATAATTTTTATTATTATGAAAGGTGTAACCCAAAAACTGAAAAAGTAACACCTTTATTTAAACCCTTGAGCCAAATGCCTGAAAAGTAGTAAATGACCATCACATTTTTATAGTTTTTACCTCCTTGCGTTTTAACAATCATACCTTTTTTACTTTTTCAATGACAGTTGTATGAGGCATCATTTTATTAAGGACAAATTGTACTTTTTGGGAGAATAGTTTATATATACACTGTATTAGACCATTTATATTTCACACTTAATAACTTGTTAGATTAATTCTACAGGTTATTACGGTCATGTGGATATGTGTCTTTTTTGTGTGTGTAATGTATGCACAATTATTTTCTATTAAATATTTATTTTTATTTTATTATTTATATATTTTATTTTTTCGACACTTTTTATGTTTTTTACTTTTTTGACACAGGCAGCGATCAGGGCAGCACACCGTCTGCCCTGATCGCTGCCTTCTTACACAGCCAGCCCTGGGGCTACTCAAAGTCCCCAAGGATGACTGTGCAGCCATTCCCCGGGCTGTGTCAGGTCACCGGAAGTCCAGATCACCCAACAGAGCAGGGGAAAGCACTTTGATTACACTGTAGTCACGAACCGCGACAATCAAAGGGTTAAGCACCGGGGAGCGGAGGTTTTCTCCTGCTCCCTGACACTTGTAGGAGCTGTGCTGGGAACAGGTCTGTGGAGTACAGCCCTGTTCTTGGCGCTGCAGGCGAATGACAAAATGTCAAAAGACGTTGCTGCAGGCGAATGACCTGATATGCCCACTGCCAAAAGACGGGGAGCGGTCGTTAACCAAACAGTGCAGCATGAAGACAATTATTTGTTCATTTTTTCTGTTCTTTAATTTTTTTGTTTTACAATCATATCTTGCTCGTTAAAACCATTTATTATATTTCTGGAAAGAGGATGACCCCAATATTCCCTAGTTATATGTCTTTCTGGAAAAACTGCATTTTCCATGTGTGAGTCTGTTGCATTTAATTTTTTTCCTAAAATCATTTGCAAGCTTCAAATGGTTAAGAGCACTTCTCCTCATTTCTGTAATAGGCGGTTGCTATTTTTACATGTTTATTATGTAAAATTACAGTGTTCTTCTGCTACCACCAATTAAACATATCTTAGGCTTGTGGCTTTGAATGTTACACAGTTTATGAATGGGATTTTAAGAGTTTATCACTAGGTGGTTACTCATCGTGATTTGCCTGCTGTGTCAACTGGTGTACACCAATGTCCTTTCTTATATCTACAAAGTGATTTTGTTTCAAGATTTATGTTGTATTTAAAAAATTATTGTAAGATTTTTGTTCTCCTGTGGAGATTGCATTTTCAGCAGTTTTAGCCTTAGGGAAATGGAAAGAATAAAAAACAGTAAATTGTGTAACTAGAAGTAGGAGGTTTGGGAAGGAAAATCTGTGTTTATTATTAAAAAGCATATTACAAAGTGGGTGTCGGTAATCTACGAAGACCAAACATACCAACCCGTCAAACCTCCAATTGGGATAGTTTAAGCCACACCCCTGGGAATAACACAGAATTGCCTGGGAACACACTGAAAACACATGGAAACATCATTAAAGCACCCACTTTTTGGAAGGGTCTGCATAAACCCTACTTCTTTTGTTGAATGGTTTCTAGGAGTGTTAAGGAAGTATTCAGGAGTATTGGCAAACATGCTGAACACACTAGGTGCATCATAGGCACTGGTGGACGGGGAGGGGCAATATGTACAGTGGGCAGGGAAAGTATTCAGACCCCTTTACATTTTTCACTCTTTCTATAATTGCAGGCATTTTGTAAGATCCAAAAAGTTCATTTTTTTGCTGATTAATGTACACTCTGCACCCCATCCTGAAAGAAAAAAAAACAGAATTGCAGATATTTTTGCAAATTTATTAAACAAGAAAAACTGAAATGTCACATGGTCTTAAGTATTCAGACCCTTTGCTCAGTATTGAATTAGAAGCACCCTTCTGAGCTAGTACAGCCACGAGTCTTCTTGGGAATGATGCAACAAGTTTTTCACACCTGGATTTGGGGATCCTCTGTCATTCTTCCTTGCAGATCCTCGCCAGTTCCCTCAGGTTGCATGGTGAACGTGTAACAGTAGGTGTAGTGGACCCACTGGACCACCGCAAGCGGTGGTAACGGCCATGCCAGGGAGCGGAGTCTAAATAGGTCCAAGTATTCAGCAGAGCTCGCCGCAAGGCAGGATGGACTTGCTGCAGCAAAAAGTCTACCAGGTCGCTACCCCTGACGCGACTGGCTTGCAAAAGTGGCCGAGGTGTAGCGAGATACCAAATCGTAACACGAAACTCGTAGTCGGGGACAGGCAGGTAGGTCAGGGCAGGGCAGGCAGGGAAGGTTCGTGGTTGAGAAACGTAGAGAAGGGTCGGAACCACGGCAAGACAGGAATACACATCTGAGACGCTTTCTCTAAGGCTCGGGGCAACATAGATCCAGCAGGGAAATGACGCAGGACGTGGCAATATATAGGGTCAGCGCCTGGCGATCAGCCAATTATCGGCGCGCTGGTCCTTTAAATTTACAAGAGCGAGCGTGCATGTGCTCTAGGGAGCGGGAGCACGTGCACTGGCCGGCAGAGGAAGACAGCAGGACAGGAGCGCAGCTAGGTAAGTAACTTCTGGCATAGCGAGTGCGCCCGCAGCCTGACACGCGGCCCACTGGGCAACCCATCCCTGGTAGAGAGCCAGAAGAGGTGACACGGTAGCACCCACGGCCAGCAAGTCGGGCCACGGGGCCACTTGTAACAGTACACCCTCCCCCCCGCACCCCCCCATAGGCATCCCTCTCTTCTTAGGCAAAAGAAATCTGCGGACAAGATCACAATTCAAAATATTAGCCTCCGACTCCCAGGACCTTTCTTCAGGCCCGAAGCCCATTTAATCAACAAGGAAGAAATGCTTCCCCTTGACCGTCTTCATGGCCAGGATGTCCTTCACCTCAAAGATATCTGCAGAGACCACTACCGGAGGAGGCGAGGCATTCACATGGGAAAACCGACTCAAGAACAGAGGCTTGAGGAGGGAGACATGGAAGGTGTTTGGGATACGGAGAGAAGGGGGCAAACAAAGCTTGTAAGTTATCGGGTTGATTTGCCGTAGAACTTTGAAAGAACCCAGAAACCGAGGAACCAACTTGTAACTGGGGACCTTCAGGCGCATGTACTTGGTGGACAACCAAACCTTGTCCCCTGGGAGGTATGTTGGGGGAGGTCTCCTCTTCTTGTCCGCCTGTGTATTCAGACAGAAAGAAGCCCAGAGTAAGGACCGTCGAGTATCTTGCCAAATGGCCTTGATATCTCACACTTGGTCATCTACCACAGGAACTTCTGAAGACACGGGCAGGGGAGGGGAGGTGCAGGTGGTGGCCATAGACAACAAAAAACGGAGAAACACCGGCTGCATCAGAGTCCCGATGATTGTAGGAGAACTAGACCCATGGAAGCAGGTCGAATCAGTTGTCCTGGCGTCTGTAAACAAAGTGGTGTAAGCATTCCCCCAGAATCTGATACAACCTCTCCACTTGCCCGTTGGTCTGAGGATGGTAAGCAGATGAGAAGTCCAACTTGACTTACAAGCAAGAACACAGAGCGCGCCAGAATCTGGAGATGAATTGAACTCCCCTGTCTGAGACAATGTGGGAGGGTAAATCATGCATGGGAAAAATGCCGAAAGAAATGACCTGCAAGTTGAGGAGCAGAATGAAGACCGGGAAGAGGCACGAAGTGGGATATCTTCGAGAACTGGTCTGTGATCACCCAAATTACAGTGTTACCTGAGGAAGGAGGAAGTTCAGTAATGAAATCCATGGCTATATGGGTCCATGGACAATCTGGAACGGGCAGAGGCTGTAAGAGAACCGTAGGTTTGTCATGAGCACACGTGGAACAGGAAAGAATAAAATTCTTGACATTCCGATCAAGGGTCGGCCACCAGTAGTTCCGACACATCAGAAAGTAGGATTTTCGAACTCCGGGGTTACCGGCCAGTAAGGAACTGTGACCCCATTCCAGAATTTTCCTCCGGAGAGCTGGTCACATGTACATCTTGCCCAGGGGAATGCTTTGGAGACTTACAGGAACCATGTGGACCAAATGCTCATGGGCAATAATGTGCTGTGGGACAGATTCCTCCCCGATCACATCCGAAGCACGGGAGAGGGCATCAGCCTTGAATTTCTTCTCGGCAGGTCGAAAGTGAATCCTGAAGTCGAACCGAGAGATGACCACCTGGCTTGACGAGGATTAAGACGTTGGGCTGTCTGGAGGTACTGGAGGTTCTTGTGGTCCGTATAAGCGTCAATTGGGTGACGAGCTCCCTCCAGTAGATGGCGCCATTCCTCCAGGGCTTGTTTAATGGCTAACAACTGCTGCATAATTCCTCTCCGCCGATGAGAAGGTCTTGGAAAAAAACCCTCACGTGAGAGTCTTGCCTTTGGGTCCTTTTTGTGTGAGGACCACCCCTGCCCCCGCAGAAGAGGCATCCACCTCCAAAGAGAAAGGCTTCTCAGGGTTTGGACGAGACAAGATAGGCGCAGAGGAGAAAGCCACCTTTAGATCGGAGAGCGCTCTTTCAGCTGCCATGGGGCCAACATTTCAGGTTTGCGTTCTTTCTAGTAAGAGCCACAGTTGGTGCCACCAGTGTAGAGAAATGAGGAATGAACTGCCGATAGTAGTTGGCAAACCCCAGGAACTGTTGTATGGCCCGAAGACTGACTGGTCACGGCCACTGCAAAACTGATGCCAACTAAGCGGGATCCATTTGTAGCCCCTTGTTTGAAACAATATAGCCGAGGAATGGCAGACTGGTCTTATGGAACAAGCATTTCTCCAACTTTGCATACAGGTGGTTACTGCGCAGACATCTCGGAACCTGGGGCACCTGTATCTGATGGATTTGTGAATCCGGAGAGAAAACCAGGATGTCGTCCAAGTACATGATAACATAAGTGTACAGGAGGTCCCTGAAGATATAATTAACAAACTCCTGAAAGACTGCTGGGGCATTACACCGAAGTGTATCACCAGGTATTCAAAGTGTCCATCACGAGTGTTGAAAGCTGTCTTCCACTCATCCCCCTCTCGAATACTGATGAGGTTATAAGCTACCTGCAAGTCCAATTTAGAAAAAATCTTGGCTCCCCGAAGCCGGTCAAATATCTCTGAGATTAATGGCAGAGGATAACAGTTCTTCACAGTGATCTTATTAAGGCCTCAGTAGTCGATGCATGGGCGTAAAGAACCATCCTTTTTCTGCAGGAAGAAGAAACTGGCTCCAGCAGGAGTAGAGGACTTGCGGATAAAGCCCTTTTGTAAGTTCTCTTGAATGTAGGCTGACATGGCCTGGGTCTCAGGCAACAGGTCAATAGGACAAGGTCGATGGGGCTGAAGAGTCTCTGCCTGCTTTTCCGAGAAGACGTCCGCGAAGTTCGGATATTCTGCTGGCAGGCTTGGGAGGCATCTGCAGAGAAATGGGGCATAAAGGGTGAGGTGCTACCAGAAAGAGGTTCTGGCAGTCATGGCCCCAGCGAGTGACTTTGTCTGTCTTCAAAACGAGCATAGCGGCATGACGTTGCAGCCACGGAAGCCGCAACAGGATTGTCGAGGAAGAACGAGGCAGCACATAAAATTTGATCCTCTCCTTATGCAGAGCCCCTATGTGGAGAGACACCAGTTCGGTAACATACTGACTAAGGTCACTCAAGAGCTCCTCACTGACCGAGGAGATCCCCATCGGTATCTCCAGGCAGACCACTGGGTGGTGGTACTGAGTCACCAGGGAGGAATGGATGAAATTCCTGGCAGACACCGATCCCACGTATCCTAGGTGCGGATGATTCCCGGACGCTGGGGATGTTATGGACAGTCTCTTTGGAAATCATGTGGGCTGGTGCAGTAGTGACACAAATTTTCAGCTCAGCCACAAGACCGCTCCTGCTCGGACAGATGGGCTCTGTCTACTTGCATAGTCTCCTCGGTGGACGAAAGAGGAAGCGGCAGAGGAGGCCTCTGGAAGACAGGTGCCAGACGAGGTACGCGGCAGGGCTGAACCGCATCACGCTCTTGACGGAGCTCTTCCTGTCTCTTGGCGAAACGTGTGTCAATGCAGGTGGCCAAATGAATTAGTTCGCTCAAGAAGGACAGGAAGTCTCTTGCAACCAGAGCGTCCTTAATCCTGCTGGAAATACCCTTCTTAAATGTGGCACATAGGGCAGCATCGTTCCAGGATAGCTCTGAAGCCAGGTTATGGAACTGTACCGCATAGTCACCAACTGAGGAATCCCCTTGGCGGAGGTTCAGGAGCACAGTCTCGGCAGATGACACACGTGCAAGTTCCTCGCACACGCTGCGGAATTCCCTCTGGAAAGCCTGCAGGTTATCCATCCCAGAGGGGCGTAACCCACGCCAGGGCCTTCCCGGACAGTAAACTGACCACAAACGCCATCGTCGATTGTTTAGTTGGGAAGTGGTCGGCCATCAGCTCCACGTGCATGGAGCACTGTGTGATGAAGCCCCTGCAGAGCTTTGGGCCCCTGTTAAACTTGGACGGTAACGAGAGTCGAACCTTGGGGCGCACAGGTGCTTATGAAACAGCAGGTGTAGAGGAACCCACAGGAGGAAGCGATGACTACTGCTGAGAAGCGAAAAGCTGCTGCATCATGGCAGTCAGCTGGTTCAGTTGTTGCACCTGTTGCACAATTTGTTGAGACTGCTGCGAATCAATAGTAGTAAGATCTGCAACACTTGGCAAAGGCACCTTGGCGGGATCCATGGCTGGATCTAACTGTAACGGCAGGTGTAGTGGATCCACTGGACCACCGCAGGTGGTGGTAACGGCCACGCCAGGGAGCGGAATCTAAGTAGGTCCGGGGATTCACCAGAGCCCTCCGCAAGGCAGGATGGACTTGCTGTGGCGGGAATCCTACCAGGTCGATACCCCTGACGCAACTGGCTTACCGAATCGTAACATGAGACTCGTAGTTGAGGACAGGCAGGCAGCAAAAGTTCGTGGTGAGGCGTCATGGCTGATCTAATCTGATGCATAAGGCATTGGTGTGTGGAAATCCTGGCCGATCCATGCCTTATTCATCTTAACAGAGGTGAGTCTCTCCACATTTTGGGTGGAAAAGCGATTTCTCCTTGGGGTAACTATGGCCCCCGCCTCACTGAACACTCGTTCAGGACAGCTTCTCCAGTGCAAACTCTGCAAGTTGCGGCCACACATCCAGTTTCTCTGCCCAGTAGTCCAGCGGATCTTCTATGAGTGGTGGAAGAGTGCTGTCCAAGTAGACCACCACCTGCTGGTTCAGGGTCTGCTCCAGGTCGTGCTGCTGTTGAGTACCCTCCTTACTAGGCGGGTGAAGGAAGCTGCTCATCAACGACTCCAGACTTAGGCTGCTGCTGATGGAGCTGGTACTGCTCCTACCTCCCCACCCCCTCACAGCAGCCGTGGCAGTGGTACGTGAGCGATAAGGAACCTGCGGTCAGACCTGCCAGAGGATGGATGATGTCGCAGATAGGCAGCAGCCAACTGACTACATAGGATATATCTATAGTACTTGAGTTTGTCCTCCCTCTTGCGAGGTGAAAAAAAGGCTCCCATTTTGGACCGGTATGAGGGTCCAAGAGGGTGGAGAGCCGGAAGTCATCCCTCTGCTGGATGGTGACTATTCGGCTGCCACTAGCCAGGCAAATCAGCATGCAGCGGGCCATCTGCGGAAGTGACTCTGAGGGACTCCCTGTCTCCATTTCCACTGTATATTGTCATCTGCCTCATCTTCCTCATCTCCCTCTACCTTGTCCGACGGCTCCTGCTCCTCCTCTCCTGTCACCTGAGTAGAAAAACCACTCATTTCGCCAGATACTGCTTGTGCTCCAATGTCCTCCTCCTCCTCCAGTTCAGCCCCCACCGGACTCATGTGGCCGTGAGATATCATCGCCACATCTCCAGTCCCCTGACAAGACAGATTTTGCCGCGTCTGTTCCAGAACATATAGCAGTGGAATGACGTTATTCATCCCGTAGCCTGGTGACTGACAAATAACGTGGCCTCCTCAAAGGGCCTGAGCTAATGGCAGGTGTCACACATGAGCTACCACTGGCTGACTTCAAAATTATACAGGGGAGTACTCTTGTCCACTTGGATCATTAAGAAATTACCTTTCTTTGTTCATAGAGTCGGTCCAACATATGGAGGCTGGAATTCCATCGGGTGGAAACATCGCATATCAGCCTATATGGGGGAGGCCGTTCGGCCATACATTGATTTTGTGTTGCATGACGCGGAGCAGTTACTCCCCTGTGTGACTTTGTTTGCCCTGGCAAACCAGGTGTAGATCTACTTGACACCACTGTGCCCTGCACATGTGTTATGATGGAACAGCACTTAGACTTGTGGAGGCTGAGGTGGTGGTGGAGGAGGAAGCGGACATTGGCGCAGGATCAGCAGTTTGACAACGCGGAGAAGAAAGCACCATTTCATGTCCAAGTTGCTGATGTGGCTGGGCATGAATTACATTCAACCAGTGGGCCATAAAGGACATGTACTGTCCCTGACCGTAGTTATAGCTCCACATGTCCGTGCTGCTGTGAACTTTGGAAGACACCGATAGGCTCAAGGACTGGCCCACCTTCTTTTCTACTTATTTGTGCAGGGCTGGAACTTCCCTTTTCAAAAAGAAATAACGGCTCTGGACTCTCCACCTCAGCATAAGCCATTAGTTCTCTGAACAGTGCAGAGTCCAACACTTGGAAAAGGTGGAACTGCAGTACCATCAACTTGGACCGGAGCACGGTCAGCTTCTGCGCCGTAGGATGGTTGGACGCATACTGCTGTTTCTTGGCAATCAACTCTGTGAACGACTGCTGGCACCATGAATGGCGGGAGCAGGAGTATCTGGACCGGTAGATGATGGGAAAGAGAAGCAGCTCCCATCGGCAGAGCTGATGGAGCCCTGACTGCCTGAAATGGGAGGCGTGCCACTGGGTACTGCTACTGTGGCAGGATGGACCACCACATCTGAGACACATTTCTCCCAGGCCACTGGATGGTAATGCTGCATGTGTTGAAACAGGGCCGTGGTGCCAATGTTAGCTCGCTGTCCACGCTTCACTTTCTGCCCACAGATTCTACGTATACACATGTTCGGCTCCTCCGGTGACTTTGCAAGAAACTGCTACACCACACAGTAGGTGATTTTACCACCAACGCTCCGCACTGACTGACTACAACAGCTGCTGCCTTTGTGAGCCCATGTGCCGCTACTTTCTTGGGCCTGTGAAGCTGATGGTCTAACCCGTGGCCATTTGGCTCCCGACCTCGCACTGTTGCAACCCTGCTGACTCCCAGCCACCAAACCAAATTGCTGGCTGCGCCGCTGCCTGACACGCAAGCTGCCGCCCTCTTCTCCCGATGATGATGATTATGAAGCCCTTGCTTCACCTGGCTCCCAAGTGCGATCAGCTACATCGTCATCGATTAGTGTTTGCCCATTACGGCTGTCCTCCTCAATGGTCTCGGTATGCAGTGCCTGACCGCTCCCAACATAACCTCCCATGCCACTCTCCACATCACTACTTGACCACCTACTGCAAGAAGCAGTTGATGTCTGCTCCACTTCTTCGCTGCCAAGTAGCCGTTGACTGTCCTCAAATAGTTCGTCCTCGCTGTATATTGGCGCGGAGCCCAGCCCACATAGTTGTTCTCTGGCTGAGGAAACCGAACGGGACAGAGGCGAGTTGAGGACAGGTGAGGGCCCCTGACTTGCTCCCAGGCCATGCCAACTAAGGGTTTTGTCTGATGAAACCACAGACTCTTGGCTGGGGTTGTCAGATGTCATCAGAAAGTGGATGACCTAGTCAACGAATCAAGAACCAGTGGCTTGGTGGATCAACACACGGCCACTAGATGACACAGGTAGCTCTGGCCTCACTGAGTCCCCCCTGCTGTGATGTCCCCTTGCTGTGCTGTGACCTGTGCCTGCTCCAGGAATGTTTGTGCCCCTGCCACTCGCATGTGAAGAGCCTGCCACCTCTCTGTCTGACATACTGTTTGTTCAAAAATTTAAAGACTCTGTTTAATGAAGATATCGGTATATGATAAATACACACTCTGTATTTGACTCCAAATGAACCCACTAACAGGCTTGGGTAACCCTTGGATATAAAATGTGCTCCAGAAATGACCAGAAAAATTTACTCATCTGTGGTATAGAAAAACACCATGTATTTTACTGAATATAAAAGCACAAACACGCTTAATTAACAAATTAACATATGTTTGAGCAAAAATTTACAATACAACAGACTCTGTTTAATGAAGATGTATGTATATGATAAATACACACCCTGTATTTGAATCAAATTACCCCACAAACAAGAGGATAAATTGACGTTTGGGTATTAAATCAAATACCCTACAGAATGAATAAGATGGAATTCAGGCGTGTATGGGGCAGAAATACACAACCTGTATTTGACTAAAATTCTCTCACAAACAAGAGGATAAATTGACCCTTAGTATAAAATTAAATACCCTACTGAATGAACGAGATGGAATTCAGGCATGTATGGGGTAGAAATACACACCCTATATTTGACTCAAAATACCCCACAAAAAAGAGGATAAATGAACCCTTGGTATAAAATAAAATATCCTACATAATGAACCAGATGGAATTCAGGCTTCTGTGGGGCAGAAATACACCCTGTATTTGACTCAAATTCACCCACAAACAGGATAAACTGAATCTTGGGAAACAGATTGAAATCAAATAAAAACCGTTGGTTCAGTAACAGGTTTGTATATGACACACACTTGTGAAGATCTTTCACCCCATTAGCTCAAAAAATGGATTTGTTTTGCACAGAGTGGAATATAGTGCTGCAGCAGAAATATGCTTGTCGACAGGAGACAGACTGACAACTGGCAGAATTTAAGATGGCTGCCGTATTTATAGGGCTGTGATGTCACAGAACCCTGCTGGCTGCTGATTGTCTTCATGTTTGCACATGTCATTGAGGGTTTTCCTTTCTTCCTCCCATAGTTCTCTGCCCCATGTCACACCATGTGCTCGCGGCCATTTTAGAAAAAAAATCAGTATTAACTTCGCCTTCGTGCAGAATCGAATTCTCCTTGAAATTCTAAATGAATTCCACTTTGTTAGAATCAATTCGCCCATCTCTAGTCTGAATACTTATGACCATGTGATAAGTTTGAAAAATATCTATATTTCTGTTTTTTATTTTCAAGATGAGGCGCAGAGTGTACATTAAGGAACCGTTTGGATCTTACAATGAAAGAAAGAATGAAAAATTTAAAGGGGTCTGAATTCTTTCCGTACCCACTGTACAACTCAATGAAGTGGTAGTTGGTCCTAAGAGATCCTAAGTAATGGGCAAAAGACCTAGTGCATATGCCCGTGGTGCCAGATGGTAGCAATGCTTCTGCAGGTTATCTAAATTGATATAGTGATTGACATGAATCTCCCTTTTTTTTCTTTTCTACCACTACAGCAGCTTGAGTGGTCAGCCATGGCAGAACCTGCTTGACAAGTGAAGAAAGACTTTCATCTCAGTCACTTAGAGCAACATGTATGAACGTTGGTGCAGACAGGCCAGTTCTACATAGCTGTAAGGTAGTGTAGAATGCGCCAGAATGTATAAACCTGTTTTTCTGCAGTTCATACATACAGGCGCATTGTAGTGCCAATACCACAAGTCTGGCTCAGGCAGACCACCTTAACCTGATCTGGCAGTTCTAACTGTTTTGCACCTAGGTTTGGTGTCAAAGAATCATAAATGTGTCTACTTCTAAAAATGTGTTCCGACACGCCCCCGGAACGCCCCTAATCTTAAAAAAGTGTTGCGCCGCCGCTTATTGTGCCAAAGATTGTAATGTGAGTGTTCATACATATAGAACATGTCTACTAAAGCTTTTTTGACTCCAGATAACTGGCGCAGCTCCATTCTTACATGTCGTCCTTAGTGAACCACATGACCCTTCTTCTATGTTGCAGCTAGAAGAAGGCCCTCCAGACCCTACAGACCTCATGCTTTGCAGGTCTGTAAACAGAGATGCATCAGGGAATATTAATAATGGTATAGAGTTAGAAACCATAAAAGAAGAGATTGACTAGTTTAAAAGTTTAAGAATTTGGTCTTATGTTAAAATGTTTTCTTACAAAAAAAAAGATGGAATCTTACTTACTAATTTACAAAACCAATTTTATGGATACCTTATTGGGAAATACTAGGGTGAAGAATATTGGACCACATTCAGGACTTTGATTATCCAGAGAAAAGATCGACTACAAAGAGCATCTTTCTGGAGGACACACTTGTTAACTTCAACAAACCTTGCGTAATGCGTATTGTAACAGTGGTGGCGGTGCAGGATAATTGAGTACTTGTTTCTGGATTCCATTACAGATTACGGCTGATTTTCGGGGTGCTGATAAAAATGACTCTCCAAACCAGAAAGCCCCTTTTAACTTTGCAAGTGTCTCTATGCACACATTACATACATTTCCACTGGCAAGGTTGCTGCACATATAATAAATTCAGGCGTTCGTTTTTCCTCACACAGTTACATAAATCGAAATTGCAATAGAGGGATTTGCCTGTAACACTGTAAATGAATCTGACTCTGGCTGTAAAATAATAAGCATTCATTCTCCGAGTTTTCTTCTAGGATACAAAGACAGGTTATTACACATTCAAGAAAATTTCAAATTAGAAACAATAGGGTCACAAAAGAACTTGATTGTGGACTATTAATCAATTATATCCCTTACCAGTTGTTGGCGAGCTATTGTATTTCGCTGTAGAATTATAAACTATGGTGCCAGCAAATATAATGAACACATGATGAGATTAGTAATTCAACATTTAAATGATAATTGTTTGCAATGGAAGAGTAAGCCAGCCTGACTTCCTGCCGTAGTCATTTACTGCTAGCGCTGAAAAATAAGATATTTAGTGGCAGTCTAATTCATAAGCATTTGCATGGGGCCTATAGGAGAGATTCAGCTCAGTATTTCTATGAAGTGTAACTATTTTATATATACGTCGTTGACTCGGTGGAAATATTTCTTGAGGTTTTGCAGCATCCTGCCAAGACAGTATCATACTTAAACAGAAATCCACGGAGTACACTGTATAATCACAAAGGCTGTATCTCTGGAGGTTACAAATCAATTGCAATCTCACTACATACAGGGTTAGTAATGGAAATCACACAGAACAGAAGTCATTGGGAGTTTCAATCTCCATGGCAACTTGAAATAGATGGGTATGTTGATTGCCCAAAGTTCTATTTCAATTGATCCCTGTTTGTTTTTGGCCAGTGAGGTCCTTCTGGCATTCCGGTGGGGACATGCTTGTAAACACTGAGACATTACAGAAAAAGAGGTTAGGAAGATGACAGGACCCAGACCAAATGTCAATTGTTATGTATCATTAGTAACGGCTAATTACCAGCGGTTAAATATCAACATCCCGATTGTGATTGGTTACGTGCATCTCAATCTGCAGTTGTGTATGAGTATCAGTCTGATCAGATTAGATTAGAGTCTGATCAGATTTGGTAGCATTTTGATGAAGATTTGTGTTACAGATTCTGCCATATCAGATTAGAGTACAATGTGGATGGCTGGTATTCTGGTTTGCTTTCTACTGCTGCTGAGTGAAGCGGTTGTCATGTGGCAGTAGATTTGGTGTCACAATTCCTCTTCGACATAATGAGTTAGAATGTGTATAATGCATTCATTGTTCTGTGCTTACACTGAGGACAAATTTATGTGCAATGTGCCTTATATTTTGCTGCCAAGTAATGGCTAATGTGTGCGCCTGACAGTTAGGTATTCACAATCACTATTAGTTACCTCTGGAGATTACCGGAACCATGTGAGAGAAGTTAGTCAGCCCCATCTTCTCACTTAGCTCAGAAAGAGTTGGTCATAGAGCAGAGTAAAGAATTTAGGAAGTGTTCCCTACAAGCCCTGCTACTACCTAATGGATTAATTTAACCTGCCTGGGTCACGCACAGAGGATTTTCACCACTTCACCCAGAATCTATACAGTCCACATTGAGGGGACAATATTTTCCATATTGTCAGGAGAGATAGTGCTGAGCAAGGACTCTCTTGGATTACTGGCGTCTATATGCGCCCCTGGTGGGAGCCAGTACTACCTGACTTTCACGTCACAGATTTTGTCTTCCACTGCAATAAAGAATGGTAATATCAAGTAAATTGGAGTGCTTTTCGTTTGATGCCATGGGGATTCAGCCCACAAAGGTTCCTCCTCCAGTAAGTATTCCTTGGACTGTTTCCCATACCTATTCTGTATACAGTAAGAGAGGTGAGCTGTACTCCAGCTGCCATTAGAGACCTGTTAATAATACACAAGGCAAACCTCCCCCCTTACACCCACATTTTGACTCACATCTATTGTGTCCTTATAGGGGTTTTACCATGAAGTAAAACCCCTTGCACTGGACACAGTGGGGCACCCCTATTGGGTGATGTCTTGGTGAAGGTGTTAAGGTACCTGTGGTGCTAGGGAGATTGAAAGCTACTAGACACAGTTGTGAACTTTCATACTTAGCACTTCTTTACTGAAGGAAATTTTTATAGCAGTAAATGACAGGTTACAGTTTCTATAAGAGGGGTTCACCATGAGCTAAAATCGCCTACACTGGTTGCTTGCAGCTAGCTGCGGGCAAACAGTGCATGTGAATGAGAAGGACTGCGCTTGCATCCATCCTCCCCATTCACTTCTCTGGGAGCTCCCGAATACAACCGAGTGCACAACCTCGACTGTAATCTGAACTCCCATAGAAGTGAATGAGGAGGATGGCCACAAGTGTCGTCCTTCTCATTCACAGGAGTCATGCACTGTCTCCTCTCCCCCTATTCCTCCCTTAATGACAATTATTGTGGACACAAGGGAAGTGTTTAGGCGTCCAGCACTCCAGTCACTGTGACAGTACTACTAGTATATGCTCTCTGTGGAAATACAAGTCCATACAAGTAGGTGGCCCTTTTCTAACTTCTGGTACCTTCCCCACGGCTCCGGGGCTTTGAAAATACATACAGTGGAATTTTACCAGAGAGAAAAACAAGAACAATGAGT
Organism: Phyllomedusa bahiana; assembly: GCA_025379985.1. Lineage (NCBI taxonomy): Eukaryota > Metazoa > Chordata > Amphibia > Anura > Hylidae > Phyllomedusa > Phyllomedusa bahiana. The sequence continues at coordinate 11,788 of JAODAL010046414.1, read as the reverse complement.
TTTCATATGCATCATACTTATTCTGGAAGCTCGCAGTACCAACTATTGGATGTAGCGTTCCCTATGTCACATCTGGTCTTGCTTTGTTAAAGGGATTCCTGCCACTTAGATATTCATCTGCAGATAACTGTTTCTGGATGTTTTCTCCTTATCAGTGCAGAGTAGAATATAGGTTCGCTAGGTGAAAGGCTGTTGGTTGAGCTTGAAAGGGCTAGTGTTTCTCTTTAGGGAAAGGCACTGTGTAGGTGTGTGTGGACTTATAAACTATTATTTACTCCACTGAAATTTAAATATATTCAAAAAGGCTCATAGAAAATGTGACAGATGTGACTTGAGGAATGTTGTATCCACTAATTGGCACTGCTAAGCCCTAGCTTATTTCCCATTTCCCTTTTTCAGTGAATTCAAAGAGTATTTATTACAACACACCAAAATTTATAGTACTTGAAATTATAAGACTTTTCTCATTTACATGTTATGAGCAAATCAGAGGATTTACTTAGTTTTATAGGACAAGAGGTTTTATTTTAACATTGTTAGAGAGAGCTCACAAGCTGATAATATTCCTTCTCTAGGAGATACCACCTGTGCAAGGGGGAGCTGATGACATAGATGCTTGTATAGGGTTAATCTGAGTCTTTCACTACATACATTGCAGCAGACACAGCACATTGTGGACATAGCATGACAAGGTTTACCTATTGTTTCCAGTCTCCTCCACCATAGCATACAGGCATCCATATTACACTGCTGCTAGTGTAATAAAATCCAGCACTGAAATTATAACCCAGAGCTTACCAGTTTGCATAAGATGTAGACTTCCAGGCTTCCATTATCACAATGGATTCTTCCAGCTCCTAAGCAGGAAGTTTCACAGAGCTGTCAACATAGTGATCCATCATGATGTCAGGTGGCGACTTGGCACGACTTTATCCCTGTCTTAAAGGGCCAGCACTTTTTTTTTTTTTTTTTTAACTGAATTACAGGTGAAATGCTTTGATTTTCCTAATGAAACATATTTGAGAAAGTGTTTGTGCTTTAGTCTCCTATTACTTCATGAGGTTTCCCTGGAGGTGATAGGTCCTCTTTATTTCAGTGGCCCAACTAATGGTGTAGAAGTCTCCACACACCTACATGAGGCCTCTACCTAATGAGGAACATTCATCTTTTCAAGCTTTTTTGTTGCAGACATGCTATGGATATTCACTGTGGAATGTACCTCTTCACTGTATGGGTGAGATCAACAGATAATCTGCAGCATAATCTATTTGTAACACATTTGAATCATGCAGCACAATCCCCATTGATTTGCACGAGATGAGGAGCGAAAAAATCCTGCCAAGTCCCGAATGACATGTCCAATTTGCTGCTTACTTCTAGAAATATAGGTATAAGTAGACACATTAAGCATCCACCTTATCCTCTTGACAAGTTGCTAGGATTTTATCACTAAGAGTAGAGAAAAAATACAGAGGTTTACCAAAACCTGAATGATGCAAGTGACTGTGATGAGGTGGTACGGACCCACCATGAAAAGTGACTGTAAGGTGCCATTCTTATGGCAGCTAGGGGCTTAATAAGTACTGCAACAAATTGTACTACCGACTAAGCAATCATATGTTTATGTCCCTTAGGGGGGGTAAATATTACAGATTTCTTTTTATTAAAAATATTACATTTAAAAAAAAATCATTTATCATCTAAAAAAAGTAAATAAAAAAGTGTCGGCATTCATGACATTCTTAACTAGTACAATATCATGTTATTTATCTTGCATAGTGGAATATTAAAACATAAAAAAAGTTTACACAAAACCACAATTGCTGTTTTTTAGGTCTTTCTCTCTACCAAAACTTGAAATGAAAAGTGATCAAAAAGTTACATATACCCCAAATTACTCTAAATAAAAACTGCTACTCATCTTGCAAAAAATTAACCTACACACCACAGCTCCGATGATTTTAAAACTAAAAAGTTATTGAGCACATCTAGCAAAAGTTTAAAGAAAGTAGTAAAACATAATAAGAACGTATGTACCTTGTGTCAATGTGTTCCAAATGTCCACTGATCGGACATTTGACCTGTCAAGCTGTCACTGTGCTGGAAACCAAAAAATACAACTGGTCATAGAACCATAAATAGAAATTTACAATGGGCATATTTCCTTACGTACAAGCTCAAGTCAATCACTACATTATTAGGTTCACAATTTTGCAGCCACCATGGGGGAAGTTAACACTGTAGTTATTTATTTAGCTACAAGTAGACTCAGTGGCAGCTAGATAAGTTTATATGCAGTGAGCTCTCCTGAGTGGCAGCTGCAGGTTCATATGATAATGTCACACAAGCAGGATAATTAACTCTTCTCATTCTTCTTCTCTTTCTTTATATAGCTCCAACATATTCTGCAGCACTTTACAATTTAAAGAGTATACATACTAATGTTATACAAAAGTACTTACAGATGAGACACAAGGTGTGAGGGCCCTGCTTGCGAGAGCTTACAATCTATTAGGGTGTATGGATGAGCGAAGGGTAAAAAGTGCTAAGTTTACAACATACTTGCCAACTTTTGAAAGTGGCATCACGCCGCCCCAAGAATTTGCATGTCCATGCCCTCTTGTTGAGCCCCACCCCTTTACAAAAAGCCACTACATCCAACTGTGTAACAGCTCTGGAAGAAGGCTAAATTGGGGTTTTGGCATCACCCAGCTCCCCTGGACTGTTGGATAGCCTATTCAGCACCTAGGAGAGCTGAAAAATACCGCCAAACTGTGCCTGAACCTAAACCATAATATTACAATCAATATTTCTACCATACAGTGATTATACAGTGGTATATACCAATGTACACAGCCTCTGCAGATGTTTAAGTGACTACAGTGCAGTAACATCTAGGGACTCACTGGAGACATCTCCTGTGACTGGAATTGTTATCTTTCCCTTTACTTCTCCATCCTGTCCAGACTAGAGATGGGTGAATTTCTCAAAAATTTGATTCGCCGACTTCGCCGAATTTTCTGACAAAATTAGTTTCGACCCGAATTACTTCGGGACGAATCACGTTAAAAAACAGCTATTTCCTGGATGTAGAGAGCCTGTAGGGTGCTGTAGAACATTGTACCATGCTTAAATATGCAGAGGGAGCTTGGTTTGGTCTTCATACAATGCTGTGTTTTAGTATGACACGCAGATGACTGCCGCCGCTCTTAGAATCGCTTCACTCTAAAATTTCCTGGGCACTTACAGGGGCAAAACTGACCAAAAGACTGAAGCAAAAATGCAGCCTGATAAAGTCATGGCAGCCCCAGCTGAAAAAAAAACAACAAGCTGAGGGCTAAGATCCTACAATAGCGTCAAAGAACACAGTAGTAGGTGTAACGGTCTGTGGAAGTGGATCCTCTGGACCACCACAAGCAATGGTGTAAGCCACGCCAGGGAGCAGAATCTAAATAGGTCCCAGTTTTCACCAGAGTCCGCCGCAAAGCGGGATGGATTTGCTGCGGCAGTACAAAATCCTAAGGCAAACTCGGAGTCGGGGACAGGTGTAAGGTCAGGACAGCCAGCAAGGATCATGGTCAAGGGACGGAGGCAAGAGGTACGGTACACGGATATGACAGACGAGGCTCAAGGAAACACTTTCTCTGTAGGCTCTAAAGATCATTATTAGAGATGGGTGAATCGATTCTAAGTGGAATTCGTTTAGAATTTCAGGAAAACCCATTCAGAACGAAGTCGAAGTTTGGAATGATTCACGGGAATGAAGCGTGTTTTTAATTGATAAAATGGCTGCGAGCACATGGCGTTACATGGGGCAAAGAAGTCTGGGAGGAAGAAAGGAGAAACCTAAATGACATGTGCAGAGATGAAGCCAATCAGAGACCGGCGGGATTCTGTGACGTCACCACACTATAGTCCGGACGCGACGCTGGCAGTTCACACTGCTGTCACTGTGCTGTGTAGTAAAGCTGCTGCTGCTGAGATCTCACACTAAAGAACTAACTTTTATACAGAGATTTTTGGGGGGTGTCACGTTTTTGTCTTAGCTGCTCCTTTAGTGATCCATTGTTTACAGTTCGTCTCCAGGGGATATGACCAGGACTGTGAGCTCCTCAGTCCTGGTCGCACATGCTCAGACATCACCTCTCCTCTCAAGTTGTTACTTAGTGTTCAAACCCCGGGTGCTGTCATTCTACTCCCGTCCTTTGGACTATTTATTAAGTCAAACAGTGCAAATAACAAAAAAAAAAAAAAAGAAACCTCAATGAGATCTGTGCATTGATAAAGAGAAAAAAAAATCCACAGGTTAAGTTCCTGCAGGGATTTGAACCAAGGACCCTTGTACTGTAAATCAAAAATGTTAACTCTGAGCTACACTATAGCTACTTATAATTCTATACAGAAACAGACCTTTCCTTGACTAGTGAGAGAAAAGCCATGGTGATTTCATCCTGCAGGGCCACATGATATGTAATTCAAACAAATCACACACACCCCCTTCTGAGCACACACAGCTGAAGAGCTGGATAAAGGAGGTATGAAATGAGATTGTGGCAAAACTCCTTTAAGCGTTTTTCTGCTGTTGTGCTCAGTAAAATACATGTCGTTGTAACACACTATATAGCTGGTAATTTTTGGCACCTCATTTCATTTGCGTAATTTAGATCCAAGGGTTAATTAAGTGTTTTTCTGCTGTTGTGGTCACTAAAAGAAACGGTGTTTTACAACACCAAAGAAGAAATTTTGCTTGTAGAATAATTAATATCCGAACGTTAATTAAGTCTGTTTGCGCTTTTCTATTCAGTAAAATACACAGTGTTTTTAAACGGCACATACAAGTAAATTTTTCCTGGCCATTTGTGGAGCGCAATTTATATCCAAGGGTTACCTAAGCTTGTTACTCAGTTCATTTGGAGTCAAATACAGGGTGTGTATTTATAATTTACAGATATCTTCATTAAACAGAGTCTGTACATTTTAGAACAAACAGTATGTCAGACAGAGAGGTGGCAGGCTCTTCACATGCGAGTGGCAGTGGCACAAACATTCCTGGAGCAGGCCCAGGTCGCAGCACAGTAAGGGGACGTCGCAGCAGGGGTCACTCGGTTAGGCCAGAACTGCCGGTTTCATCTAGCGGCCGTGTGTTGTTCAGCAACCCAATGATTCTTGATTGGTTGACTAGGTCATCCACTTCGTCCCAGATAACATCTGACAACCCCAGCCAAGATTTGGTGGGAATGTCAGACACAACCCTTAGTTGTTATGGCCCGGGAGTGGGTCAGCGGCCCTCACCTGTCCTCAACCCGCCTCTGTCCCATCCGGTTCCCTCAGCCAGAGATCTACTATGTGGTCTGGGCTCAGTGCCACTATACAGCGAGGATGAACAATTTGAGGAGGACAGTCAGCAGCTACTTGGCAGCGAAGAAATGGGGCCAATATCCCCTGCTTCTTGCAGTAGGCGGCAAAGTATAGATGTGGAGAGTGGCATGGGAGGTCATGTTGTGAGGGGTCAGCCTCTGCATACCAAGACCGTTGAGGAGGACAGCAGTGAAGATGAAACAATAATTGATGATGTAGCCGACCGCAAATGGGAGCCGGGTGAGGCAAGGGCTTCATCATCGTCAGGAGAAGAGGGCGTCAACTTGCGCGTCTGGCAGCGGCGCAGCCAGCAAGTGTGTTGTGTGGCCGTGAGTCAGCAGGGTAGCAGCAGTGCGAGGTCAGGAGCAAAGCAGCCACGGGGTAGAAAACCCGCTTCGCAGGTCCAAGAAAGTAGCGGCACAGGGGCTCAGCGAGGCAGCGGCGGTAGTAGTCTCGCAGTGCGGAGCGTTGGCGGTAATATCAGCTACTCGGCGGTGTGGCAGTTCTTTGCTAAGACACCGGAGGAGCCGAATATGGGTATATGTAGAATCTGTGGGCAGAAAGTGAAGTGTGGCAAGGGAGCTAACGTTGGCACCACGGCCCTGCGTCAACACATACAGCATCACCATCCAGTGGCCTGGGAGGAACGTGGCTCAGATATAGTGGTCCATCCTGCCGCTGCAGCAACAGCAGCAGCAGCAGCAGCCCAGTGGCACGCATGCCATTTCAGCCAGTCAAGGCTCCACCACCTCTGCAGAAGGGAGCTGTTTCTCTTTGTCATCATCTCCCGGTCCAGATGCACTCTGCCACCCTAGTTAGAAGATCCGCTGGACTACTGGGCAGCCAACCTGGATGTGTGGCCGCAACTTGATGAGTTTGCAGTGGAGAAGCTGTCCTGCCCAGCCAGTAGTGTGGCATCAGAGGGAGTGTTCAGTGCGGCAGGGGCCATCGTTACCCCAAGGAGAACTCGCTTGTCCACGGGAAATGTGGAACGACTGACCTTTGTCAAGATGAATCAGGCGTGGATCGGCCAGGATTTCCACACACCAATGCCTTAGACGTCAGATTACATCAGCCATGACGCCTCACCAAAACTTTGAGAAATGAGTCTGGGTTCAAACTACCTGCCTCAGCCACTATTCTGATGCCGCCACGTGCCTGATGCCACACATCTGCTGCCAGTTTCTCCATCTGCCTACCAGCATCTTTACCAGGGACTGGTATTACCACCCACCTCCACACTCTGTCATTGTGCCACTCTATGACCTCATGCTGCTGTTGCTACTGCTGCTGCTGTTGCTGCTTTTGCTGGTGCTGTGACCTCCACACTCTGTCATTGTGCCACTCTCTGACCTCATGCTGCTGCTGATGCTGCGTCCGTGACCTCCACACTGTGTCATTGTGCCACTCTGTGGCCTACTCCTGTTTTTGCCACCTCCAGAATCTCACTGTGCCACTGTCTGACCTCATGCTGCTGCTGATGCTGCTGCGGTGACCTCCACACTGTGTCATTGTGCCACTGTCTGACCTCACGCTGCTGCTGTTGCTCCTGACGTGACCTTCACACTCTGTCATTGCGCCACTCTGTGGCCTATTGCTGTTTTTGCCACCTCCACACTGTGTCATTGTGCCACTGTCTGACCTCATGCTGCTGCTGTTGCTCCTTCCGTGACCTCCACACTGTGTCATTGGGCCACTCTGTGGCCTACTCCTGTTTTTGCCACCTTCAGTATCAGAATGTCATTGTGCCAGTCTCTGACCTCATGCTGCTGCTGATGCTGCTGCCGTGACCTCCACACTGTGTCATTGTGCCACTGTCTACCTCATCCCTGTTGCTGGGCTGCTGCCTGTGCCCTCCACACTGTGTCATTGTGCATCTCTGACCTCATGCTGTTGCTCTTGCAGTCACTCACTCTGTTTTTGTGCCACTCTGCGGCCTACTCCTGTTTTTTGCCACCTCCAGAATGTCATTGTGCACCTGCCTCATGCTGTGCGTGGTCCTGCCGGACCTCCACACTGTGTCATTGTGCCACTCTCTGACCTCATGCTGCTGTGGCTGCTGCCGTCACCTCCACACTCTGTCACTGTGCCACTCTGTGGCCTACTGATGTTGCCACTTGAGCCCTCAGCTTGTTTTTTTTCCAGCTGGCGTTGCCATGACTTTATCAGGCTACATTTCCGCTTCAGTTTTTTGGTCAGTTTTGCCCTCTTAAGTGCACAGGGAATTTTATAGTGAAGCGATTCTAAGAGCAGCGGAAGTCATATGCGTGTCATACTAAAACACAACATTGTATGAAGATAAAACCAAGCTGCATATTTAAGCATGGCACAACATTCTACAGCACCCTACAGGCTCTGTGCAGCCTGGAAATAGCTGTTTTTTAACGCGATTCCTCCCGAAGTAATTCAGACCGAAATGATTTTTTTCGGAAAATTCGGCGAAGTTCGCGAATCGAATTTTTGAGAAATTTGCCCATCTCTAATCATTATTATTTATTTCATAGTCCCAGAGGCGGTTTTTAATTTCTGTAAGGTGGACATACGATTCACATTCTTCATACTGAAGAAGCTCATTCAAAGGTAGTTTTGCAGCACTTGCTTTTGCTTCCCAATTCCAGTTTTGTACTAAATTCCATCACTAATGGCACTGAATGCAAAATATGCACCTAAAACATTCCCTGTAGTTAGGGTCTCCTTCAGTTCAAGTTCCATATTCTGCATTTGAACAAATTGGTGTCACGCAGAAACTGGATTCAAACTACCACGTTTATATGTTAAGGTTAATGATGAAGCTGAGAGAGGTAGAATTGCCTTGGCCAAAAACGGTTTTGGAACGTTAGCAAACTGACTACAGAGAATTTCTCTATAGTACTTGAGTTTGTCATCCTTCTCAGTAGCTGGAAAAAAGGCTCCCATTTTGGACAAGTAGCGAGGGTGCAATAGGGTGGAGAGCCAGAAGTGATCCCTCTGCCGGATAGTGACTATTCGGCTGTCACTAGCCAGGTAAATCAGCATGCTGCGGGCCATCTGCACAAGTGACTTTGAGGGACTCCCTGCCTCAATCTCCACTGTATACTGCCACGGTGCTTGCGGGTCATCTGCCTCGTCTTCCTCATCTCCATCTACCTCCTCCAGCTGCTCCTGCTCCTCCGCTCCTGTCACCTGGGTAGAAAAAACACTCATTTAACCAGACAATGCTTGTGCTCCAATGTCCTCCTCCTCATCCTCCTCCTCCAGTTCAGTCCCCACCAGACTCATGTGGCCACGAGATGTAGTCACCACGTCTCCAGTGACCTGCCCAGACAGTTTTTTCAGCATCTGTTCCAGGACATGAAGCAGTGGAATGACGTTATTCATCCCGTAGTCCTGGTGACTGACAAATAACGTGGCCTCCTCAAACGGCCTCAGATAATGGCAGGCGTCGCGTATGAGCTGCCACTGGCTGACTTCTAAGTTATACAGGGGAGTACTCCTGTCCGCCTGGATCATCAAAAAATCATTAATGGCCTTTCACTGTTCATACAGTCGATCCAACATGTGCATCGCATATCAGCGTGTGTTGGGGTAGGCCGTTCTGCCACTGCATCTCGAGGAGGGTGTGTCTGGCTTTGTAGGAATGGATGAAGTTCATGCACAGTTTCCTGGCCATTTTCAGAATGTTCTGAAGATTGGTGGAAGACTTCAGGAACCTTTTCACAACCAGATTGAACACGTGCGCCATGCAGGGCACATGGCTCAGCCCTCCTCGGTGCAGCACGGACACCATGTTACGCGCATTGTCCGTCACCATGGTTCCGATTTGCAGTTGGCGCGGAGAAAGCCACACATCGATTTCTTGCTGCATGACGCGGAGCAGTTCCTCCCCTGTGCGACTTCGTTCGCCGAGGCAAGCCAGGTGTAGAACTGCGTGACACCGCTGTGTCCTACACATGTGGTATGATGGAGCAGTACTTGTGGAGGCTGAGATGGTGGTGGTGGAGGAGGAGGCGGACATTGGTGCAGGAGCAGCAGTTTGACAACGAGGAGGAGAAAGCGGCGTCTCCTGTCCAAGTTGTTGGTGTGGCTGGACAGGAAGCACATTCACCCAGTGGGCCGTAAAGGACATGTACTGGCCCTGTCCGTAGTTACAGCTCCACACGTCCGCACTGCCGTGCACCTTGGAACAAACCGATAAGCTCAAGGACTGGCCCACCTTCTGTTCTACATATTTGTGAAGGGCTGGTACTGCCTTTTTGGAAAAGAAATTACGGCTTGGAACTCTCCACCTATGCTCGGCACAAGCCATTAGTTCTCTGAACGGTGCAGAGTCCACCATTTGGAAAGGGAGGGACTGCAGTACCAACAACTTGGACAGGAGCATGGTCAGCTTCTACATCTTAGGATGGTTGGACACATAGTGTTGTCTCTTTGCAATCGCCTGGTTGAACGACTACTGGCGCCATGAGTAGCGAGGAGCAGGAGCATCTGGACTGGGAGATGATGGCAAAGAGAAACAGCTCCCTTCTGCATAGGTGGTGGAGCCTTGACTGGCTGCAATGGCATGCCTGCCACTGGGCGCTTCTGATGCTGTTGCTGTGGCAGCAGGATGGACCACCACATCTGAGCCACGTTTCTCCCAGGCCACCGGATGGTGACGCTGCATGTGTTGATGCAGGGCCGCGGTGCCAATGTTAGCTCTCTGGCGACTCTTCACTTCCTGGCTGCGCCGCTGCCTGACGCGCAGGTTGATGCCCCTCTTCTCCTGACGATGATGAAGCCCTTGCTTCACCCAGCTCCCAATTGCGGTTGGCTACATCATCATCGAATATTGTTGCATCTTCACTGCTGTCCTCCTCAATGGTCTTGGTATGCAGAGGCTGACCCCTCACAACATGACCTCCCATGCCACCAATCAAGAACCCTTGGGTTGCTGGTCAACACACGGCCGCTAGATGACACACCGAGTGACCGCTGCTGCGACGTCTCCTTACTGTGCTGCGACCTGGGCCTGCTCCAGGAATGTTTGTGACACTGCTGCTTGCATGTGAAGAGCCTGCCCCCTCTCTGTGTGACAAACTGTTTGATCAAAAATTTACAGACTCTGTTTAATGAAGATATCTGTATATGATAAATACACAGCCTGTATTTGACAACAAATAAACCCACTTCGGTAACCTTGGATATAAATTGCGCTACAGAAATCACCAGGAAAAAATCAACTGTTATGTGGCGTGTAAAACGCTGTGTATTTTACTGACTACAAAAGCACAAACACGTTTAATTAACCCTTGGATATAAATTGCGCTACAGAAATCACCAGGAAAAAATTAACTGGTATGTGGCGTGTTAAAACGCCATGTATTTTACTGGCTACAAAAGCCTAAACACGTTTAATTAACCCTTGGATATAAATTGCGCTACAGAAATCACCAGGAAAAATGTACTCGTCTTTGGCGCTTAAAAACACCGTTTATTTACTGACTACAAAAACACAAACACGCTTAATTAACCTTTGGATATAAATTGCGCTACAGAAATCAGCAGCAAAAAATTAACTCGTCTTTGGCGTTAAAAACACCTTTATTTTACTGATACAAAAGCAACAAACATGCTTAATTAACCTTTGGATATAAATTGCACTACAGAATTCAGCAGGAAAAAATTAACTGGTATGTGACGTGTAAAAAGCCATTTCTTTTACTGAATACGAAAGCACAAACAGGCTTAGACAACCCTTGGATATTCAATGTGCTCCAGAACTGACCAGATGGCATTAAAATGTATATGGAGCAGAATTGGACCCACACTGGACTTCAATTACAATACCCCACAAACTGAATCAAAATTATAACGGAAGAGGAGCAGTCTCTGATAAAAGCAGTGACACCCCCAAAAAATCGCTGTTAAAAACAAATTTCTTTTGTGTGAGATCTATGCAGCAGCTGCAGCACGGCACAACAAGAGGAGTGTGAGGAGCGGGCATGGCGTCCGGACTTATATAGTGCGGTGACGTCACAGAATCCCGCCGGTCTCTGATTGGCTTCATCTCTGCACATGTCATTGAGGGTGTTCCTTTCTTCCTCCCAGAGTTCTTTGCCCCATGTAACGCCATGTGCTTGCGGCCATTTTATCAATTAAAAACACACTTCCTTCCCGCAAATTACCCCAAGCTTCTATTTTGTACAGAATCGAAATTTTCATGAAATTCTAATTGAATTCCACTGTGTTAGATTCAATTCGCCCATCTCTAGTCCAATCCACCATGATTTCGCCTGGCCATGACTCATCTCTGCAAAATTTACCATACAAACATCTTAGAATTCAATTTTTTTCAGAACTCCCCACCTGTAGCCACCTCTGTACAAACTTCATATGGGGTGATAGGTGGGGAGGTTATGGGGTGAAAGGTGCAGGTGGAAATGTTATAGGGTGTAGTATGCTCGGAAAATCC
>JAODAL010046413.1:0-30943 GCA_025379985.1 Phyllomedusa bahiana | reverse complement strand
CCAGAAAAACCCAAAACCCCCACCCAAAACCCCCCCCCTTTTTAAATTGAAACCCAAACCTCCCCAAACCAACCCATTCCCAACCCCCCACACCTTGCCCCCCAACCCCAGACCCCCGCCCCAAAACCCAAAAAACCTTCCCCCTTTAAATTTCCCCCCTTTTTCCCCCCCTTAACCCAAAAACCAAAAACCCCCCATACTCTCTCCCCCAAAACTTTGATACCTCCCTCAAGTAATCTCCACCCAAAAAAATTTCCCCCGAAAACACTACACCCTAATCCCCTGAAACCTCCCCTCATTTTAATCTAAATCCAAAACCCTGCCCCCCATACATCTCCCCCCAATTTTTTGAAACCCCCTCATGTAATTTCCATCCCAAAACCCTGCCCCCCCTTTACTTTCTTACCCAAAATCTCCTGTTAACCTCCCCTCAAATGTAATCTCCATCCAAAAACCCTTTCCCCCCCAAAACAACCCCTCTACCCTAATATTTGTCCACCCCCCCCCAAAAAATCTCAAAAGACTGGTTTGGGGCACAGGAAATTTTTGGGGCCCTGAGAGAGAAAAGAGCGTAACCCCCTAGACGTCCTTGTTAGGGCAAATCCCTTAATCAAAAACCCCTTACCGCACCTAAACCCTTATCCCTAGGGGCCAAAATGCCGGCAAGGCGCCGGGCGATCCTGCCTCCAAAGCCACGGGGTGTACCCTAATTGCAGCTAACACTCGGCGGGTTATACGCGGGGAGGGCCGCCAGCGCCGACCCGCACTTTTTAAATCCCTTTATTTAACCAACTCCCCCTTTTATGTCGGGGAAAGATTCCCTGATAAGGGGGAGTCCCCCGGGTTCTCTCCGAAAGTTGGGGAATCTCCGCTAGGTTGGGTTGGGCCACCAATTGGGTAAAACCCCCGGCGGGGGACTTTTTTTCTCCCGGGGGGCCCAATGCGGGTATTTTTTTTTTCCCCCATGTCAAAGAAATGGTAACTTTTAAAAATACACGCTTGGGGCCCCCCTTTAAAAAGGGTTTGGTTCACACAGCTTTTTTGGACACTTTTTTTTCAGCGCCCAAAACAAAATTCAAACCCCCCTCGCCTAAAAAACGCTCTTTTTTAAAAGATAGGATTTTAAAATTGGGGGTTTGTACGAGGTTTCCACCCATACAAAAATAGGCCAGGGCAAAAACATGCTGAAAAACGCCCCCAAAAACGTGCCGCGGCACTATATACACCAGTCCCGCATTTTATGGCTGAATAGTCACAAAGTTAAACAATTTTTTGGCGGCTTTACCCCAAACCTTTTAGGCCCAGCTAAAAAAAATTTATACCCCAGAGAAACTCTTTTTAGTGGCTGTGGGTTGTCTTTTAGTAGGGTGGTGCGGGGTTTTAAACATTATGAGACGCTCCCCTGACATCCCTGGTAGGGGACCACATTGTACTGGGGCTCTAAAGGGAAAGCTGAGGAAATGTGCTGTTTAAGTTTTTTATCCAGGTTTTTTTTTCCAGGATTTTTTTTTAAAAAATTTTCAGCAAAATTTGGGCAGATTGTGGAAATGTTTGTTTTTTTTCTTTTTCACCTCCAAAACCGGGTAAAAAAAATTGTAAAACACCTATGTGGTCGTTCTGCTTACTGCCCCCCCTGGATTTATTTTTTTATGGGGATATTTTACAATATGGGTTTTTTTTTAGGATTTTTATTAAGCTTTTAGCACGCATAGCATTCCCGCCCAACAAAGCGGGAATTTGGCCCTTAAAAAAAATTCGTAATGAAAATGGGGGACCCCAACCCCGGTAGGTGCCCTCCTCCTACTCTAAAGGTTTTGGGGTGGTTGAGACATAAAAGCGCACAGGGCCCAAATTTTGGGGTTATCTTTTTAAAATGGCAGAATCGGGGGGGTTCAATTTTAATTGTTTTTCCCCCTGGTAAAAAACTTTCTCCCTTTCCCTGTGAATCGTGGTTTAAAAAACTAAAAATTCCCCTTTTCTAACTGAGGGCTATATTTCCAAAGCCCTTTTTAAAAGGCAAATTCATAAATCCGATTCCCCCCCCCTTTAAACCCGCGGGGTTGATTGACAATCAATTAAATTTTCTTTAAATTTCCTTTTCCAGGATATTTCTCTCCCCAAGAGGACAAATTAGAAAGAGGACAAATTAACTTTTTTCATCCTTTTCCCGGATGTAAATGCGATATGGGTTTCTTTTACAATTGTTTGGGCCTGAGGGGGAAAGAAAAATTCCCTTCACCCTTTAGTTTCAAAATCCTTTTTAAACAGATAATACTTTCCCCTTTTCTACAGCATTCTCATTTCTCCTTTTAATTATCAGTTTATCTTTAAAAAAACCCCATTTTTAAAACATGTAACCTTTCCTTCTAAGAAATTTTTTCCCGATCTATCTCAAATTGGACCCAAATCAAAACGATGTTGAAGAACAGGGGGACTCCCCCCTATTAAGCAAGGGTTTGATCTCCCCAGATCAGAGAGAGTCTTTGATTTATATTTTGAACTACAAAGGTTTCCCCTTTTTGGGAATTTTTACTTCTGTGGATTCCCCCCTTTTTAGTTGGTTGTTTTACGAAACCCCCCCTTGTTCCTCGGGTTCCCCCTCTGAAATTTTTTTCTTCCCGTGTGCTACAATGTTTTTCCCCCCCATTTCCCCCAGAATTTTTTTCTTCATTCTTTGGGTCTCATAGGGTTTCCCTTTTTGTTGAAGGGGGGGGGGGCCATTTTTTTGTATACCAAACTTAGAGCCCAAACCAAAATTTTTTTTTAAATTTTCCTCTTTTGAGCGGGATATGGGTTTATTTTTTGTTGCCCTTGCCAACCATAAACTTTACCGCCCTGTTAATTAAAAATCCCCGGGTGCCAAAAAAAACCCTTTTTCACCCTTCTCTTTTTCACTCTGTGTCTCATCCATTTCTGTTTTAAATCTGTTTTTAAAAGGAATAAAATTTCATTAGATACTTTAATATTTTTAATCTGACCTTTAAAGGTTAACCCCCCCAGTTTCCAAAAGGAAATTAAATTTTCCTTCTAAAAAAAATTTCCAATAAAAATTCATTTAAAAAGGCATTTTTTGTTAATAATTTTTTAAAAATTTGGTTTACAAAATTTCCCTTTTTTATGCAGAAAAAAGGGGGGGCGTTTTTTTGGGGTTTTAAAACCCCAAAGGTATTCGTTAAAACTCAATAATACCCCTTTAAATTGTATTTAAAATTTATTTTCTCTATTGTAATCAATTTATCCTGTTAAATACTTCTATAAAAAAATTATCAAAAATAAGGTAAACCCTTTAAAATGAGAAAATTAAACCTTCTTGTTCAACGCCATCTGGGCCCTAGCCCGGGGGGCCCAGGGGCCCGCTGGAGACCATAACTGGGGTTTTGGCTTTCTGTGGTGTGAAATTTGTTTTTAAAGTCCTGGTTCTTTATTGATTTCGGGCCAACCCCCCCTTTGGCCAGGAACCCTTTCCGAAAACTTCTGGGGGTTTTAAATCGATTCCGGGGGTTGTTTGGGACAGTTTCCGGCTTCCAAAACCCCTTTCGCTCTGCTTCCCCCCTTTTGCCTTTTTATAGCCCGGGCCTTCCTTTTCCCTGTCCCTGCTATAGATTTTTTTACTGTAGTTACCCTTTTCACCTTTTGGAAACTTCTGTCCCTTTTTTAAACCTCTGCTTGTGTTTTGGTTTCTCCTTGTTTTACGTTTGGGGGTACCGGCTCCCGTCTTGTTATCAATTTGGGAACCGTCCAAAACTACTCTTTTGTTTTTTTGTGTCTGTTCGTTCCTGCTGTGTGCTTTTTGCTCAGTGTAGTGTCAGTCTTCGGGGTTGGGGGCCGGCCTGTTAAGAAGCGGGTTTCCCCAAAAAAGGGCAGGGAAAGAGGTTGGGGGTGAGTTTTCGGGGCCCTTTAAATTTGGGTCCCGAAATTTTTTGGGTGCGCCCCCGGGACTACTCCCGCCATTAAAAGCAGGGCCCTTTTTCAAAATTTAATTTCCCCGGGGGTTTTTCAGGATAAATTTACCAAAACCTGTCAGTTTCTGACCACCCTGGGAAACGAATTAACAAGGGATTTTCGGGGCAGGGGCCCTTATGTCCGACCCTCGGGCTTGGGCCCGGGGAACGCCATGTCTAACCCGGCCCCCCTAAATCCAGTCGTCCCATCAGTCCCATATGGGCTCCGGGGTTTGGGGGCACAAACCGAATTTTGGGGGTTTTCCCCAACTTTTTTGGGAGGGGTAATTTCCTGAGCATTTCAAACCCTTGGGGAAAACTTTTTCCCCTGTTATTTTGATTTACCCATTTTTCCCAGAGGCGGGGGGGTTTTGCCTTGGCAGTGCCCCTTTCCGGGGTCCCCCTTTCAAGTAGGGGCATTTGGGCTTCCCTCCCGAGGCCCCGGAAGGGAAGGTCCCCGGAAAAATTTTTTTTTTTTGCACTAGGCCCCGATTTATGAGGCCCAATCGAGCAGCACAAAGCAGAAACCCACCCCCCTTTTTCCCACCAAAAGGGTTCGCCGCTCAGCTGAGGATTTTTTGCTCCAAATTCCGCCAAATGGAGTTCGGTAATTGGGGCCCTGCCCAAACCCCTAAAAAACTTTCGGGGAAAAGGGGCTTTTTGAGGCAGAAAAGTTTGCATGGTCTTCACCCTATTCAGAGACTTTGGGAGATCTTATGACTTTGGCTATAACCAATTGACAGAAGGTTGAGAGAGAGAGCAGGGGAAAGGCTGGGGGGTCTACTGGACAGTTCAGGTCAGACTCTCCTGTCCAACCTTTCTCTGCTGTTTCTGCTACAACTCCTCTTCCACTACCTTCGTCATCGCCCACCAGGGGTTCAGGCTATCAGAAGGAAGCATCGGATAGAAAATCCCTTTGTGTTTCTACTGTGGAGGGGTCGGCCATGTCCTGAGGAGCTGCCCAACCAGGCCTAGTTCCCCGTGGGAGATCAACAAACGCCTGAAGAACATTAGGAGGAATAACTCAGGCGTACAGGTACCCCTTAACTTGGATAATAAGATTACCTTGCCTGTAACCTTGATTTCTGGGACCAAGGCTTTGCTTGCCAGCCTTGATTGATTCAGGAGCTGCTGTCAGTTTCATTAGCTTTGGGTGTGACCCTAGCTTTATGGTTAGAACTAATTCCATTATGTTCTCCCTTTTCGGTCTCAGGCGCAGACTCTACCCCTCTAACTGAGGGAAGAATAGAATATCGTATCGCCGAAATTACCTTGAACGTTGGGTGCTTGCCTTTTGAACAAATGTCCTTTTTTGTCATGGAGAGGCTTGCCGCGGATATTATTCTGGGCTTACCATGGTTACGCCTCCATAATCCGGTGTTCGACTGGAGGACTGCAGGGTTGGTTAAATGGGGGGACTCATGTGGTTGCCATTTGAAAACTGTACAGTCATTGGTGTGTTCTATAAATGATAATCATACCATTCCCGACTTTGTCTCTGACTTTAAAGATGTCTTTGAGACCGTTGCGGACACTCTTCCGCCGCATCGGCCATATGAATGCGCTATAGACCTCATTCCGGGGACAAAATTACCTGAGGGTTGTATTTTCAACTTATCTACCCCGGAACGAGAATCTATGTGTCAATATATTATGTTAAGCCTAGAAAAGGGTCATATACAACCGTCTATTTTGCCGGTGGGTGCCGTTTTTTTCTTTGTTGAGAAAAAAGGTGGGGGTCTCCGTCCTTGTATTGACTACAGAGAGCTCAATAAGATAACAATAAAAGACCAGCATCCACTTCCCCTGATCCCAGATCTTATTAATCAGGTTGTGGGCGCCCGATGGTTTTCCAAAGTCGACCTTCGGGGGTCGTACAACCTAATCTGGATAAGAGAAGGGGACGAATGGAAAACGGCCTTTAATACACCTGAAGGACACTTTGAATATCTAGTCATGCCCTTCAGTCTTTGTAATGCACCGGCTGTCTTCCAACAATTTGTTAATGACATTTTCAGGGACCTCCTGGGTCGTTTCGTAATTGTTTACTTAGATGACATCCTCATCTTTTCCCCAGATTACGATACCCATCGAGATTATGTGAGGGAGGTTCTCTCGAGGTTACGACAGAATCAATTATGCGCCAAATTGTCTAAATGTCTGTTTGGAGTCCAGGAAGTAGGGTTCTTGGGGTATATACTTAGTTCCAGCTCTATAAGCATGGATTCACAAAAGGTGTCTGCTATCGCCGAGTGGGTGAGGCCTACTACCTTGAAAGAGATCCAACGTTTCTTAGGTTTTGCGAACTATTATCGCAAATGTATTAAGAATTTTTCCCTGATTGTTAAGCCCCTTACTGAGCTTACTAGGAAAGGGACTGACCCTACCTCCTGGACATCAAAAGCTGAGCAAACATTTTCTACCTTGAAAAAAATTTTTTTTCATCGCACCGTCCTGGTCCCCCAAAACCCAAAAAACCTTTTGTTGAAAGAGGTATGCATCTGAGACGGGCGAGGAGCCATCCTGCCCCAAGGAGGAAACCCGTATACCATCTCCGCCCATGCCTTTTTTCTCCAAAAAATTCTCCATTGCAGAGGTCAATATAAAATTTGGAAAAGGGAATTGCAGCCATAAAATGGGCTTTTGAAGAGTGGAGGCACCTTTGGGGGGGCCCAGACAAGGGGCTGTTTTTTACTGATTATAAGAATCTGCGTATCTTGACAAGGCTAAACGGTTGAACCCTGCCAAAGCACGATGGTTTTGTTTTTTACTGGAAGTTCCCCTCGCTTTTATCGGCCCTTTCGTTATCCCCAAAATTGTTAACCCCCGTGCCTTTCAAACTCCGCCTTCCGAGTTCTCTCCATTTCACCCGGTTTTTCCACAAAGCCCTGCTAAAAAAAGAACTTCCTGCTGTGGTCGTTCGTCCTCCTCCTTCCCCTTTGGGTCATAAAGGGGAATTAGAGTACGAAATTTAGAATTATCAACTCTCGCAGGGTTCACACGCTCCCTGAACTGGTTCCGGGAAGGGGTAGGGCCCGGAGGAAGGGTAGGGTGGGTCCTAGGGACTTCAGCCCCCAACGGGTAAAAAAAATTTCCCCAAAGCCAACCCTTTCCAACCCAGGAGGACTAAGGAGGTGGGTGGCCCATCATAGAAGGGGGGTGGTACGTCATATTCCGCCACTGGCCCTAGTCCCCAGCCACGGCCGTGAACCATAACTGCGGTTTGACTTTCCTGGGGGGAACACTGCCTTTAGTCCGGGATCTTTATTGTTTTTGGGGATCAACGCCCTTGGCCAGGAATCCCCTCATGTCAGTCTTTTTTTTGGGGCGGCCTGTTAAGGAGTGGGGTTTTAAAATTGCAAAAAAGGGCAGGCTTATTCAAATTTGGAAAACCCCAATTTTTAAAAAAATGTATTAAAAAGTCCTATAGATAAAAAGACTTCAATAAACAGAGTTTTTGTTACTTGCGATTTTGGGGAAAGGGCATTCCATAGTGGCGCAAAATTCAAATCAGGAACTTATCTTTTGCAGTACTGAAAACCCCGCATATTTCTGGCCCTCCGTTTGGGGAGCACGAATTCCTGACGGGCTGGGTAAGCAGGCGCGCGCTTTTGGGGGGACCCCCCCTTTCCAAGCAGCGCTGTGACTTACCCTCGAATTTATAGGTAATACAACAAGTGTATATGCTTAGGCCGCTACATCTAGCAAAACCCAACCTACTTTAGCACCACAAAATCTCTAAATAAATTTTCAATCCCAGGGGCAAGCTTTTTTTCAATTGTAAATCCATCCGCTTCTCGTCTAAAAAAGCTTTTCAATGGAGCCCTTTTCCCTCACTTCAATTCCCTCAACACACCCATTTTGTTTGATACGCTATGATTATTTTCTAAAAAATGCCTAGCGACGCTCGTCTCACCAAATCTCTTTCCTTCGCCTTGTTCTACACATTTATTTATTTTTTATTTTTTTTCAAATTCGAGAAAGTTTTATTGAACAGAATATATCAATGAACATAAACTCACAGCAAGCAACATGTCAAGGTCACATCATAACAAAGCAGGAACTGCATCGGAAAAAAAAAAGGGAAAAGGTCCAACACTAAGCCCTCAAAATGCAACCATACATTCCATTCCTGATAATTGCCAAGAATATGGAAAAGAATATATTACAAACATCGAAAATAACAAAAAAGGGCGCTGTAAGCACCCATATACCCAAAGGGAAGAAAAGAAAGAAAAAATAAATAAAAAAAGAAAAAGAAAAAAAAAGAAAAAAAAAAAACCCCACACCAACATAACAGAGAGGACCAAACACCAATACAACAATAGGCAATCTCACAAGACAGATAGGAAAAAGGGACACACACACACAAAAAACAAAAATGGGGAGGGGAGGGTGGGAAAAAGGAAAACGAGGGAATAACGGGGAACCCAAGTAAGAGAGAGTAGCACCAGACCCCTAAGCCAACCCCAGACTAATGGGGTATTGAAAGTAAATTGGGAGTTTTAAAAGGGACCAGCAAACCATCCTAGGGGGGGGCAATACTTTTCCCATTTCCTGGAATTTAGTTTTGGCACCCTTTAAATAATTTTTTCAGAAGGGATTCTTAAATTACTAACTACAGGGGAAAACAAAAAAAGTAAAACCCGGGGAGGTGAGTCGAACAGAATCCCGTTCCCGGGCCCCCAAACCCCCTTAAAAACGATGTCCAAAAACCCTCTGAGTGGGGGGACACCCCCACCAAACGAAAAGGCATGGTTTCCCCTCCCTTTTCCACACCCCAGCAACCCGCAAAAGGTTGCTGGAAACTTTTTGCAAGACTGCGGAACTCTGTACCAGCGTGACAAATCTTAAACGGGTCTCCTATGTTGGGGGCAACATCGCTCGATGGGGACTGGAAAAAGCGCTCCCGAGCAGCAGAAAAAGAGGGGCCCAAATTCACTTTCCCCCCCGTGAAAAAAAAAGGGGGAAGATACCTAAACGATCAGAGAGCAAAAACTTGTAATAAAGACAGAGAGTTTTCGAAATTGTCGCAAAACCCAAACCCCCGCATCCCAAAACTGTAAGAGGCCTGGCAGGTTTGAGAGTAGACGATTCAAAGAAGAAGTGAGACTTGCAAATTTTGGGAAAGGGAGGTCTCCCCGAGACCGCCACCCCCCCCAAGGATATCACGCAATGATCTAAATTTCCCCCTCCGAAGAAACCTGAAAAAGGGCGAACGGACCTGCTTGGAAAGGGAAGAAATTATTTGGCGAGTGGCCGGGTGGAATCCGGTTTATCTGAAAGGGAAAACCAGGGGCCACAGATCTACAAGATTATGGATTTTCCTAGTGAGTGCAAACCACGTGTGTCTTACACAAAAAGGAGGAGGCAAAATCTTGGGGGAAGCGGAGTCCGGGGTCCAGGGGGAGAACCGCCCCCGCAGGGGGCGAATCCTCACCAAATTGACCCTAATTTGTTTCCCTATCGAGGCCATGCCAAAAGGCGCGCGGGGCCGGGGAAAAATAATACAACCTACAATCTGGCAATCCTGTGCCTCCTGCATTTTTGGGCCCTAATGAGGTCCCGTGGCAAAGGGGCCCCGCCGGGTGGCCAGAAAAATGGGGTAAAAAAGGGCGACCCTCTTCCAAAAGAAAATAGGGATATAATGGGAAAGGGTTTTTGGAAAGGAAAAAAAATTCGAAGAACGTCTTTTTGGCAATTTTTTTTTCCCAAAACCCACTATTTAAACTCCCAATTATCAAGTCTTTTTTATTCGCTTAGCAGGGGGGAAAAAAATTGGGGAAAACTTTGAAAGTCCCGAGAAGGCGACCCCCAAGTATAAATGCCCAATTTTTGGCCATCAAAAGGGAAAAAATTGGATCGAAACGAGCTTGATTTGGGGGCAATGCCGACGCAAGAGCTTCAGATTTTTAAAAAATTAATTTTAAAATTAGACCACTTCCCAAAAAACCCTCTGAAAGGGGCCCTGGGGGCCCGGAAAATTAAAATGCGGGTTCAAACATAAAGTAAAAACACCCGGCAAAAAAATTTTTTTCCCCGGAACCCCCCTCAATCCCTATAATACAGGATTAATTTTTAAGGCCGCCTCGACCCCCCCTTATCAAAAAAAATTAGAAAAGGGGATAAGGGCAGCCCTGCCCGTGCCCATTCAAATCGAAGGGACAAATAAGGCATCTTGCCTGAACGGGCGGGCGCCAATAAAAAGGCCCTCCAATCTTGGACCGGAAAGTGGGCCCCCAACCCCAATAATGTCAAAGCTGATGCAGAAAAGGGCCCACGAAAAACGGTCAATCCCTTTTTGCAACAAGAGACAGAACCAAAAGGAATCTTACGAGAATGCGCATAGTGAAAAATGTCAACTTTTTGAGCTATTATAGGGCCCCTCTGCCCGGTATAAAGCCCACCTGATCCGGATGGAAAAATGGAGGCCAAAAGGGGTTTAATTCTATTCGCTTTAGCTCGCATAGATTTTTGAGATCTACATTGAGTGAAATGGGGGGGGAAAACTACCCATGACTGAGGATCCTTCCCCGGGTTTAAAAGGGTGACTGCTACGGCGCCAAATTGCCTGGGGGGAAAAGGGGTAAAATGGATTTTAATTAAAAAAACGCTGGACGAAGGGGGAAATAAATCCGGAAAGTTCTTTAAAAAATTGGGGGTGGGTTTTCCCCCTCATCCCTGGGCCCTTTCCCCCCGGAAGGTCCAATTACTGACTGGCCCCCCATTAACAAAAAGGTTTGTCAAGGGGGAAATTGGGAACCATGTCGGATTTTTGCAAAAAAAAGGGTGAGGAAAAAACCCCGGCTGTTAGGCTGGGGGGGGGGTGGCAGGTTTAAATTTGGGGGTAAAAAGGAGGAAAATTGGGGGATTTTCATCCTACAATGCCCCGGAGTTTGAGGGAGTTTTAAATGGAGAAATGGGGCCCGCGCATTTGGACGAACCCCCCCGGGCCCGATGCCCCCTTTATTCCCGGTGCTCAAAAATCTGCTAAAGGCACTGTTGGACAAAACGGGCCCCAGGGGCTTCCAGGGAAACGACACTTCCTGCGCCATCCTGACCCCCGGATACATGGGTGAAAGGGATTTTATGGGGATTCTAAGAAAGGGAAAAATTGGAAATTTGTTTAAGTAGCCGCATGAGGTCCCGCACTTCCCCCAAACAACAAGCCCCCCCGAAACCCCGCATTTCAGGGCCCCCACGGGGGTTGGGAAAGAGTAGGGTCGCCCCCATGGGGTTTGTTAAAAAAAAAGAGGATTTCTAAAGTCCAGGGAGGGGGATCCAAAGAAAGGGGTTCATTTAGCTTTCATTTCCAAACCCCGCTGGGGGGCCAGAACCGCAAAAAGCAAAAAACAGGGGGCGTGACACCAAGAATATTTCCTTTGACCCGGATGACACAGGGCATGGCAAGTTAATCAAAAATGTCCCAAAACCGACTATAAAAACCTGGGGGGGGGGAATAAAAAGAATAAACCCCTTTTGACGGATTCAGAACCCCCGGAATAAAAAAACTGGAGTAGCAAGAAAGCCCTTTAACCCCTTGATGGCCGAATAGGACAGGGTTTTTTTTTCCCGAGGAATTACTAAGGGATTAAAGGTGACTTAAAGTCACCAAACATAGACGGTCCCTTCACTAGGGGAAACTTTTCAACCAACTCTCAAAAAATCCAGCCTGGCCCAACTGATGCATATGCAAAGGACAGTAAACACCTGTCCCCAATAGAGAGAACCAGTAAAGGTAACGGCCCCAGGGGCGGCCGAAACAAAAACCGATGGGCCAGAAACGATAATGGCTATGGCCAATCCCCTGGACCTGGGTCAGAAAAGTTGGGAAAAGCCAAAATGTGTAGTGGGGCCCATTCTTAATTTTTGGGGCTGGCCTACCTTTAAAGTGGTTTTTTGCGACACACAATTTTAGCTTTTTAAACGGGGAAAATGGTGGGGGGACCGGCCCCTTTTTCAGGGGTTTTCAACCCTTTGCATTTTAAAAGAAGCGAGTTAGATCCATCATCCAGGAAGTCCGGGGGGGCCGCGCCCACGATACCACACCAGGCCCCGACCCTTTCTCAAGAGCAGTCTAGGAAGCAAAGGGGGAAGGGGAGGAGGACACAAAAAACAAAAGGGAAAGGAAAAAAAAAAAAGGGGGAGAGAACAAGGACACTCACAACCAGTCACTCCAAACTCACAGACACACACTAAACACGGACAGGCAACCAAAAAGCAGGGGACAAGACCCTGCGCACTAACTCAGAAAACAGAATACTAAGAACAAGGATCCTGTTAAAGGAACCAAACCCCGAACAGGATTCCCCTACGGGGGAAAAAAAATACACAGCTACATGTAGAACACCCTTTTCCATTGAGGAAAAATATGAAAAAATTAACCGGCCCCCCAGAAAAAAGGAAGGGAAAAAAAAGGGGGGGGAAAGGGGGGGAAAACCCCCCCCCTTTGCTACCAGGGTAAACAAAACAAGGGAGGGAGAAAACCCCCCCGGAGAAGGACCAGGGCTTCAAAAAAACGGGGCCACAAAATATTGGAGCAAAGGTAACCACAGTGCCACGGAGACACCCAAAACAGGCTAAAATTTCCTAAGGCACCCAAAATTTACTCAAAGTTGGGCCTACAAGGTCAATCCAAGGGCGCCAACCCCAATCAGGGCGAGTTCAGCAAGGGGGCGTCGCTGTTCCCGATCTGAGCCCTGTAGGGCCCTTGACCCCTTTCCCCCGGCCCAGATGAGGGAGAGCCAGAGCCCGGGGGCCACGGGGGCCCCCAAGACGCTTTTCCCCTGAGGTTTTAGATAAAGAGATGGAGGGGCCGGGCCAATCCGGGAAAGATAAGTCCTTTATATGAGAGAAATGCAGGACAACGGGGAAATCTTTTGCATTGATGGTGAGACCCGCTTGTCCACGGATACAGGGCAAAAGGATTTCCCCTAGTGGAAGGGATATTTTTTTTCTTCGGAAGCCCCGGGGGGGTTCAAAGGGCGCTCTTGGGGTAAGGGGAGCCGAGACAAAACCCGCAGAATTTTAAGGAGAGCCTTGGAAGACAGTGACTTGCCCTCCGGGGCCCCCTAGAGAATATCTCCCCTTTAAAACCAAAGAAGTGGACCCGGCAAAATAACATCACTGGCTAGGGTCATCAGGGTTAGGCCTCTAAGGGCCCTGGCACCCTATCCCGTTTAAATGACTAGGTGGGCGCCCCGGGGGTCATTTAAGAGGCGGGACCACCGGAAAAAAAAACCGCATTGGAACAGTTCAGGAAGGCCCCTAATACGTAAATTATTTTGCCTTCTACAATTCCAATGTGCCAGGTTGCTCAAGGCGTGAATTTGACATAGATGTGTAAAATTTATCGGACACAGACGTGAGGGGAGCATGGTGCGGCTGCGCTTGATCCATGAAATCAACCTTAGAAGAAAAGAAGATAGTTTTCCCTTGGAATTGTGCAGACTCTTGCCGGGGAATCATCAAGCAGGGGCGAGTGGCTAGAGGAAATATCAGCCGGAGGAATGGCTGCAGTGTTTTTCGAAGCTGCCAAGTCATGTTTATTATCATCCACAGGGCCCACATCAGAGAAAAAGAAGACACCCACACTGTCAGGTGAGGGGTGATCACAAAAAAGGTGGGTGCCTCTGAGACTGTCAGGGAATTTTGGGGAGAAGGTATAAACGAGCTCTTTCCCCCCCCGCAGGGAGGTAGTAGGGCGGCTGTGATGCATAAAGTTTTGGCGGGAAGGGGAAAAATTTGAGAGTCGCCAAACCCTTAGCTTTTCGACAAACCATCAACCTAAATCACAAAGCCCCTTTTAAGATCCAAGTACAAATGTGCAACGTTTTCAGCTCAAAGACAAAAAGAGCCTTTCACAAGCCTAATGTGAGTGCCAATAATATCAAAATATATATGCACAGGGCGGGGCATTAGTGTCAAAACAAACACCAATCACAAACACCCACATGATAAAGGGTTTTCAATAAAGGAGAAGGATATTAAGGATTCCTGAATTCCTATTGTTTTCTCACATTCAATATAACAGATACACACAGTGTAAATTATTCCCTCTATATTTTCTATAGACACAAAGAATAGGTAACAAGTGAAATAACTATGTATAAGTATAGGCTGATAAAGCAGTGCAGAATATCAAGAAGAACCAAAACAGAAGAGGTATGAGGAGCGAAAAGAGATGAGAGGAGCCGGTTCTGTATTGTTACATTATAGGAGCCTGGAAGAGAAGATTTAATTAGGCGAGATTAGTGAATCTTTCACGCCAGAGATACCATGCCGTAGCAAATTGCAGAGCATGGCCATTTCTATAGGCCAGCGTTTGTTCATATAGACAATTGATGGACACTTCTTCTGTCACCTCGGCCAGGGATGGTGCTATTGGGGACTTCCAGTGTCTTGCTAGAACTAATTTAGAGTCATGCATCATGTGACACAGCAAGGTACGATTCATAGGCGGGATGGAGTCTATACCAACCAGAAACAGAGCAAACTCCCGGCCTACTGGGCATGGGACCTGGGCTAGAGCTGAGGCAAGGACAGCAAGGACATCAGACCAGAAAGCACGTAGTAATGGGCAAGACCAGAATATATGGAATAGAGATCCATGATTACCACACAATCTCCAGCAGTGTAAAATAATCCATTAACATTTAATAATCCATAATACATTAATAATGCGTGAATGCCATCTTGTCTCCCCTCCCTCCCCCCTCCCCTGTATGACTGCAGGTCTGTATGTCTGGAATTTTGGATTGTTCGTTTTGTTTGATATTACAGGCGGTCAAGGCTTAGCCTAATACACCTAGTTCAGTCTGTTAGATATTGGGCACCTGTCGCCCTCTTAATCATTTGAGCCATTGACTGCTCTTCGTTATTGTTTATCACTATATCTGTCTCATGTGCTTTAAGGCTTTTTAATTGACTATAATTTCTCAGACGCCACAACAACTCCTGCCTTTACAGGTGTTACATCACCCTAGCTGCGGTGTCAGTTAATCGCTCCCTTAAAGCACTTGCTAGTGAGACTGACTCCGTGTTGGTGAATCAGTGTTTGTCGCACTGCTTAACATTGTTATTTTACTCTGCACTAGCACTGTCCTCACTTTGACAATATCTGTATTGCCTTGTTTATTACTTTCCTTTTTTTTGTGTGAGTTTTTTATGTCTTGAAAAAATAAAACTTTTAAATAAGAAAAAAAAAAAAAAAAAAAAATATAATGCGTGAATGAGGGTTATGGAATAGATAAATCTGATATGGTCTTGAACAACTCTGAATAAAATAATGAAAGATACATTTTGATAGCAATTTGAGTTAATACAAGAGGCTGATTTGGAACAGCCAGCGTCTTGCAAGATTTTGTCAGTTGACCTTTCCACTGACATTCTATAGTATGAAGTTGAAGTTATTCCTGTACTTTGCCAGTAAGCCTCAATAGCATACCAGTCTTAAAAAATAGGAATTCCAAGGTGTCGTATGGACGTTGCTAATGGTACGGCCAAAATATTGATTATACAAGATACAACTTACATGACATCATTTAATATATACAAAATTGGACAGATGGGTTTTGCTGAGGTATGAAAAATAGTCAAACCATGTATAGGAAAAGTTAATTTTAACAGTATCTCCAAAACAGTATATACGCTAGGGTCTAAAATGATATGGGGGCAGGTTCTCCTGGACTTCTCTACAAGAACTGAACAAACACGCTTCAAAGCTGCAGCTACTCACACACGCATAAGAAGCTTCAGCTGCTGAACTCTTACCAATACAGAACTCTCAAACATGGAAGGAACTCTGTAAGACTATTACTACTTATACATATTCTTCTTCATCATATTTTTAATCTTATATTCATATTTTTTTGTATATACCTTACTTTTCTCCTGTGTGGAATAAACTGCTGTTTTGTTTTTCATCAATCTACAAGGACTGTTGCTATTTTTGTCCCTTAATGTCCCGTGAACAGAAGGGTACTATATTGTTTTTAACGCAGTCAGATAATCTTTAAATCTGAGATAACAAGGTATATTCTTCAATCGGTAGGGAGAGGAATTTGGGTAAATTTTACTAAGATGGGCAGGGTTATAGTACCACCGAGTAGCGAGCTTAGGAATTCTTCCATAAAACTGGAGCTTGCAGATGCTTTATGTGCCCAGTAAATGGCTTCTTCCATTGTGAGTTAGAAAAAAAAAATTGCTCAAGTTATTTCTCCCAATTTAGTTTAACCATTTGGACAATTTAGAGGTTTTGGTGAGAAAATCATATAAAATTCTTGTTCCTTTATGATCTCTCAGGTGAGAGCATTGGTAAATATATAAAGCAGGAGTCAGAACTTAAAAAACTTAAAATTTCCTTTTAAGATTCTCTTTTAGAAAATGAGTTACTTGTAGATCTGTAATGTCATCGGACAATGGAATTGTATATTTCTCAACTAATTAGTGGAAAGGGATTAATTCCAGACCTTGGCATAGGCCCTCAATGGAAGCAATGCCTAATGTCACCCAATGAGTCAAAGAGATGTTAAGGAAGCTTCTGGACATTCAGAAGTAACTCACAGCTAGAAAGGTCCAGAATTAAATCCTCAATCACTGAAAGAATGAACCTTTTATCAAACTTTTTTCTTTTTAAACAAAATCAAGTTTATTGAGGAATGTGCAAATTGAGACCATGCAATCAAGTAAAGAAGAAGCACATATACAGCAACAGAATACACACAAAACATACAAATTGACACAGAGGTAAATCACAATAGAGATTCAATTAACAAATCTTATAGAATTATATCCATGTGCAAGTAACCATAGTTAATTATCAGCATAAACTTGAAACCAGTTTTTCTTTAAAAACATAAAACAACAATTCGGGCAACCGTTTTTCTAGCAATGAATAAGAGTTCCGTGAGGCACATGTAGAGTGCAGAAGACGGATAATCCTCGGGGTCTATAAATAAAAGGCAGCACTTCGGATCATCGGGCACAGGACAGCCCATTTTATCATTTAAGAATTGAAGGATCTGCTGCCAATATCCCTGAATCTTGGGGCAGGCCCACCACAAGTGAAAGCAAGTCCCTGGCACAGAGGAGCATTTTGGACATATATCAGGAGATTCCGGCTTAAACTTATGGAGATGTGTGGTGGTATAGTACGCCCAATGTAAGATGTACAGTTGTGTCGCTCTCTCCCCATACTTCGGAAACACTAACTTAGGGGTTTCTAGTGCCATTGCCCACTGGTGATCTTCAATAGGGCCCACATCTCCCTCCCAAGTAGTTTTCTTTGCTCGGAATGGGGCACCCAGCTTCCCTCTCAACAATAGCGCATAAAGGGAGGTAATCAAGCCCCGTGGAGGCGGTGATAACAGCAAAGGGGGTATAGGGATTTCCTGAAAAGTTATTTGGTTATTCGGGAAGTGTGCCTGCAGGGCATGTCGGAGTTGGAGATAGTGAAAGAAGGACGCATTAGGAATATGGTATTCAGCGGCCAGGTCCTGAAATGTCCTAAGGGTTAGGTCCTTATACAATTGCGACAGGTATACTATCCCCTTTCTTTGCCACACAGAGCTTTCCAAGGAAAGAAGCTCCTGCAGGTTATTATTGCCTAAGAGAGGTGTATACTCATCTACCCCTGTTTGATAATAAAGCTCCTTAACTTGTTTCCAAATCAAAAGACTTTGCTTAAGGATAGCTGGGCACTGGCGATGATGTATGGATCGGGATTGGGCCGAAGAGGAAGTGGAAGGGGTGCAAGTATATCCCATCCCAGGGTTTGATTAAAAGTTCCATGACTCGAGAATAGTCCGTCATGTGCCACCTAACCAAGTGGGAAAGCTGAGCGGCCCAGTAATAAATGCGCAATTCGGGAAAGGATATAGTATTTTGGGGAAAATAATCATCTTCACCAAACTAATTCAGCCCATGGAACTCAACCAGGGACCTAGATACCTTAATACCCAGATAGGTGATTTGAGAGGACCATTGCAGTGGCAAGGATAGGGCCTGTCGCGAAGGAGCGAACGAGTCTAAAGGCAGTAAATGGGATTTATCTACATTAATCTGCAGGCCAGAGTATTGACCAAAGGTAGTAACCACAGCTAGAGCCTTGGGGAGTGAGCAATCAGCATCCTGTAAGTACAACAATGCATCATCAGCATACATACTTAACTTCTCATGTAGAGACCCTAACGAAAATCCAACCACACCCGGATCTGCTCTTATGCGGGCGGCTAAGGGCTCAATCGCCAGGGCGAACAGGAGTGGGGATAGGGGGCATCCCTGTCTGGTACCTCTTTTTAAAGAGAGAGTATCCGATATAAGGCCATTGACCCTAATCTTAGCCACTGGTTGACAATACAACAGCTTGACCCAGGATATAAAAGAGGGACCGAACCCAAATTGGTGGAGTACCAACCACAAATAATTCCATTCCACAGAGTCAAAAGCCTTGTTTGTATCCAAAGATACTAATATCCTAGCACCTACATATGGGGCCTGCATGTTCATGAATAGTCTACGCAGATTCATGGCTGTGTGTTTCCCAGGCATAAACCCAGTTTGGTCAGCGTGGACCAGAGAAAGTATGACTGAATTAAGACACATGGCCAATACCTTGGCCAGTGTTTTAACGTCTGTCTGTACTAGAGAGATCGGCCTGTATGAGGAACATAGTCCTGGATCTCTTCCTGGCTTGGGAATCACTACAATTAATGCCTCCCGCATCGAGGCAGGAAGACATAAAGCGTAATTTGCTTCATTGAATAACCTGAAGAGCAGCGAGCTAAAAAACTCCGGGTCTTGTTTAAAAAATTCTATGGGCAGCCCATCCGTTCCTGGGGATTTAGCATTTTTAAAGGATAAGATTGCTGCCTGTATTTCCCCAGGAGAAATAGGAGCGTCCAACACCGCCTGCTGTTCCCCACTGAGACGCAGTAGAGCCACGCCTCTCAAATATTCCAAGATTTCCGCTTCCGAAACAGTAATGTGGGAGCTATATAAATCTGCATAAAAGGTGCGAAAGGCTTCCGGGGGCGGGGCGTCTGGCACGGCCGCGTTTTAGAAGAGCTCCTCTGCGGCCTTCTGAACCCTGAGAAATCTGAGCCATCCCAGCTCCTTGAATCCCCCTGCATCCACCATCAAAGGTGCAGTGGGTAGTCATAGCCCAGAGGAAGCTGGAAGTTTTATCCCCGGAGGCATACGGTGGCTACGTAAGCTGCACATCCCGGCGCCCACTCACTAGGCCTGTCGGAGGCCCGCACTTCCAACGCGCGGGCTCAGCGGGAGACGTGGAGAGGAGCGGTTGCCGCGGCGTGATCGGACTGCTGAGCGGAGGGTCTGGAGCCGGCAGTGAGCAGAGACAAGAGGGGAAGAGCGTGGATGCAGGCAGGCGTGGAACCCCCCCCACTACCTCCCCGCGTAGAAGACAGACGCGCCATCTTGGGGCCTGCTGCTGTGACGCGGGCGACGGACGGGGAGCTCCTGTGAAGCGGGCTGGCGTGACCCTCGTGGCTCTGAGTGCCACCGGAGACCGTGGATTGCCAACTCCGGCCGGGACAGACGTCAGAGAGGTACTGGGCTGCCCTTCCACCACAGATACACGTAGTGTGGCCCTGAGCTGTAGGGGACAGCGGGCCGAGCGGGCGAGGCTGCACACTACATCCACCCTGCCATTAATAACACACCCCTGCTGTGCCATAGACTGCATGCACCCGAGCTTAAAGGAGTTGTCTCATTAACAGCTTTCAGCCTCTGTCCGTGAATGGGAGTTGAATTGAGGGGCGTGCTAGCTTGTCTGCCTGTTCTCCTCGCTCTTCCCCCCTCCCCTCAGCACACAGGCAGCTATCCAGGGGGAGGGGCGAGGGGGTTTGATGCCAGAGTTAACCCTGTGTGTGCCTGCCTAGAGAGGTCTATGATTGCTAATAGCAGAGGGGATGCAAGTGTTCCTATACCCTCTGCTTAGCTTACATATCTCCACATCTCCAGCAACAACAAACAAACCCTCTCAGAACAAACACAGACAAGCTGCAAAGTGTTACTCAGGATGTGTCCCTAGTACAGCACAGCATGAACTGTTCACAAGCCTCCCTGATCTGTATAGTATTATTATAGTTACAGCTCCACAGACATATCATGATTATAGTAACAGACAGGGTCACTGCTGTCACATCTATCTGTGTAGAGAGCAGGAGGAAGCAGGCACACACAGGGTTAATCCAGGCAGCACGGACATAGAAGCCAGAGTCCTCCCTCCCCCCTCCCTGCACTACAGAAGCATTCTGTGCGGGAGGGGCTCTCTGCTCCGACCTGTAGTGAGTCATACAGACCTGACAGCCAGTAAGATAAGGATCAACAGGTCTGCTACTATAGAAACTTGAGAAGCTGATGTAGTAATACTAACAGGGCTAGCTCAAAATCAGTAGGACATTTGTAATGAACATATATTGCAAAGCTGCTTGTTTTTTAAAGATCTTTTAATTAAAACCCAATCATTGTAGCGAGACAACCCCTTTAACTGCGTCTCCACATACAAATCTACCAATGGCTCCAGACATCTGAGGAGACGAGGCAGAGTCTGTGTCCGCCCGACTGCCGTAACTCAGAGACTGTCACCTTGCCGTGCTGGTCCAGCCGCAACACCAGGCTGAGAGGTTATCTACAGCGATCTCTGGATACTGTCGGATAACACTTAACTTTGAGATCCGAGCCTGACAGGGTTAATTTTGGTGCACAATATTCCTACTCAGTCCACAAACCCTATCTAAAGCCCTCTGCTGCCACCAAGTGGCCACCTGAAGTAACATATCCAAGGAAGAGACTGTTTCAGGCTTTTCAGTCCCGTCACCTGATTGTTCGGATATGGCCCTAAATAACATAGGCTACGGAAGCTTATGCCACTCTGAAATGTAAAATCACAACAAAAAGGGGCGCCCCGCAGGTCACCTAGCATCCTGTCACACTTGACAGTCCTGCTTTCCCTACCAAGATATATGAAGTGAAAGTGATTTGTAGAGCTCCCTTCACAGAGACCCTGCACACGATTGCCCAGGCCTAGAGTGCACTTGAACGCACCAGGTCATTGCCTAACAGGCAGATTTGTACAAGTCTTAACGAATCCACATTTGTGACTCCAGCTGCGTCTACTTCTTCTCCAAATCGGTCACAGCCAGCCCTAGGAGGGAAAAAAAACGCAGGCAAAGGCATCAAAAGAAGCGACAACAATGTCAGCGACAACACCCAAGCGGGCGTCCGTGGCCTCTCCAGGATCGCCACTCAGTGAACCTCCCTCCTCGCCAGGCAATACCCAACAAGCTGAGTTGATGGCCCAGGCGGTCTCTAACATCATCTTACCAGTCTTAGACAGGAGGATAGACCTCATTCAGGCATCGGTTAATGGTTGGCCAGTTCCCCGTAACGCGCAGCGAATTGTAGAACTGGAGGTCCGTACAATGTCGTAGGGGAATATCGACAGGACTAGGAGATTTTCAACGTCCAACAGTCACAATGGAGATTAAAAAAAAAACACTGAAATAAGAACGCAACAACCTTGGTCTTAGGCATCTCGAAGACATCGCAGCGGACACCCGGGCCTCCTACTTGACCAAGATTTGGCATAGCTCTTGGTCTGGCCCCCTAGAGATCCGCTGATTATAGAACGGGTCATCCGCATCGGCACATCAAGGGAAAGGGGCAGACCAAGACCGGTGATTGCGAGATTTCAGAACTGGGCGATCAAGGAAAAATTTCTTAGAGCTTACAGGCAGAATAGGGGTCTCCAAGTGGGGGAGGATAGGATACTGATATTCCAGGACTTCTCTATGCAGGTCACTCAGAAAAGGAAGGCGTTCCACCTAGTTTGCAAACACCTCCACGACACCGGGGTGCGCTTTCAGCTGCTGTATCCGGCAAAACTCAGAGTGGTGGAAAATGGCCAGGTGTCCATCTATGAAAAGCCGGAAGAGGCGACGAGAAGGTTCCTGCCACATGCACCTGTCTAGAGATTCGGGACTTCTTCATCCTTTGATGGGGTAAAGGGAGCTATGTGTGAGATGTTTTGGGACTCCTCTTGTGGGGAGGTCTTTGGGCTTCCTTTGCCCACAACTAATTAGATGGACACCTGATATTATATTATATGTTAGATAAATGCTTGCCGTTCTTGATAGGTGGATTTGTGAGGCGGCCGCCGGGGGAGGAGGGAGATCCCTTTCTCTTCTTTTCTTAAACCCTGCATCCCCCCCACCCTCCCCGGAGTCCGATGATGGACAGAACCTTGAGCGGCTTATATGGTTCTGGTCTACTAGCTGCGGGGCACGTCCCCTATATTGATGCCGTTTTGACATTGGGATGAAGGTTCAAGGAGGCCAACAAGTTCGGCCAAGGATAGGCCGCTGGTTTTTTCAGTTTTTATTTTTTTCTTGGTTTAAGTTGATGTATGCCATGGTTTATAAATTGCAAGGTTATTACCTTTATTCCCTTACCGAGTACCTGATGTTGCAAAAATCTGAGAGTGGGCTGATTCCCCTCCTTCCGTTGGGGAAGAATCGTGAGGGCGCTCGCTGGGACGCCTCTCGGGTTCTCACTAATGCAAGGATCTCGCCATTAGTAACACAATGGCGTGATACAGGATGAGTGCGCCAATAGCAGAAAAAACAGATAGCCTGCCTACCCCACAAGTCAAGTTTATGTCCTGGAATGTGGCGGGTTTAAACATTCCAGAGAAAAGAAGGAAAATTCTGACCCATATGAAACGCTCGAAAGCGGACGTGTTTTTCCTACAGGAAACACACTGGCAACAGGACAAGTTTTATCCGATTAGGGCTCCGTGGCTAGACCCACCGGTCTTAGCTAATTATAAATCAAAATCCAGAGGTTTAGCGATCTACTTTAAAAAAGGCTTGGTCCAATCTGTAGATGAACAATACTCAGACCCAGATGGGAGGTTCATATATATGAAAGTGAGAATGGCTGATAACAACTACACGTTATTGAATGTATATGCCCCATGCACGGGAAACAAAGAGTTCCTTCTTGATATGGTCACTTTTCTACAAACTAGATCATTCTCTAATCTTATTTTAATGGGTGACTTTAATGCGGTGTCCAATCCCTATCTAGACAGATCGCAGGCTCAGTCAGGAGGCTTGACGAATGACTCCCCCCTGGATGATTTGATGGCCAAACTAAGTGTCTTTGACTATTGGAGGGCGGTTAACCCAACATCGAGATCCTACACATTCGGCCGTACATGGCTCATTCTCACGCAACATGGCACTGGTGTCCTCTTCTCTATACCACGCAATCATAGACGCAGACATACTCCCTATTGCGATTTCTGACCACGCTCCCATAACAATCGTGGTAGGGGGCAGACTACTCCTCCCAAAGTCTCAAGGGTGGAGATTCCCGGGATATTTGAGTCAATCGGATGACTTCAGGGAGTTTCTCCGGATACATTGGTTGCAGTTTATGGAAGATAATGCGGCTCACGCGCAGGATGCACCTCTGCTGTGGTCAACAGCGAAGGCTGTCATGCGAGGACACATCATCAGTTACGTAAGCATGAAACGCAGGAGCCAAAATAAAAGATTCCAGGAGCTGCATTCAAACCTTCGACACCTCCAAAATAAATTCTCTTTAGACCCCTCATTAGACAATAAAAAAGAATTCCAGGCGGCACAACAACTGCTTCACACTTTTCTTCAGGGAGAGGCTAAAGCTCATTTAAGGGTTCAACAAAACAAATTTTACAGATGGGGAAATAGAACGGGCTCACTTTTGGCAAATGTCACAAAACCTTGGCAGGCAAGACCCCCCATAGCGGCAATAAAATCACCAACCTCAGGTGAGATACTAACTGACCCTCGAGAAATAGAGCAAGAATTTACAGATTTTTACGAATCCCTGTATAGTGCTGATCCCTATGACACCCAAAGAGTATCATCCTTTCTAGAGTCGTTGAATATGCCAGGCATCTCAGAGGTACAGAGGATGCAACTGGAGGCTGCAATTACAGAGGAGGAGGTTCGCAGGGTAGTTGTATGACTGGCAAATGGGAAGTCCCCAGGGCCTGATGGATATTCGGCCGAGTTCTTTAAATCCATAACCGCAGAAATTACTCCCCTCCTTACGAAACTGTACAACGATATATATGTGGAGTCAGTGGAGGTGGACTCTTTTCATGATTCTCGAACCATACTACTTCTAAAGCCCCAAAGAGATCCGACCCTGCTGGCCTCCTACAGGCCGATATCCCTAATAAATCAGGACTATAAAATTTTGGCTAAAATTCTGGCCATTAGACTGCAAAATCTCCTGCCCCAAATTATCCATCCCTCACAAAACGGGTTTATTGCTAATAGGCATTCCACAAAAAATGTACGAACAGCGATGGCGGCTATAACACAGGCCTGGGAGGTTGGCCAGCCTCTATCCATGCTCCTTAGCCTGGACGCAGAAAAGGCATTTGACAAAGTGTCCTGGCCTTTTCTTACTGCCACCTTGCTGCGTAGAGGGTTCGGGGGCCTCTTCTCCAGTTTCGTAGACTATTTGCATTCTAACTCCACTACCTCCCTACTCATTAATAACAAAACCTCGCCGGTAATTGATCTTTTTAGAGGAGCAAAACAAGGGTGCCCATTGTCGCCTTTGTTCTTTAATTTATCCATTGACCCCCTATTGTACCACATTTCTCAGTCCCCTCTCTACCAGGGAATTTCATTCCCACATCGAGACATAAAGATTACGGCCTACGCTGATGATCTTCTTTTAATGATAGCTAACCCTAAGCAGATGCTGGACCCGATACTTGAGGATGTGATGGATAAGGGCGTGTTATCGGGATACACCATTAACGTAGACAAATGTGCGGGTTTGCTCCTGCAGGGTCCGGCGATCCCGACGTGGTCTACATCACATACAATCCGGTGGTGTAAACACGAAATTAAATATCTGGGGGTGTGGCTAACCAGAAATCCAGATATCCTATATAAGAAGAACATGAATGTTTATTTGGGGAAGCTCTCAGAGACCATGAAGAAGTGGTCCAAATTTCCGCTGTCTTTTCTAGGGAGGTGTAACCTCATTAAAATGGTGGAGTTCCCTCGCCTACTTTACATCTTTCACATGCTCCCTATTTATTTACGTCCTGGAGAGGAGAAAATTATTAATGCCAAGTACAGGTCATTCGTCTGGGACGGTAAAAGAGCGCGTATCCCCCTGTTTCTCTTACATCAGCGCAAACTTAATGGAGGGGTGGGGTTCCCCAATATACGCATATATAATTTGGCCGCGTTGGGTCGTTTTTTGGCTGATTGGGCACAGTCTACAAGTGTTTTCACAGATAGTAGGTTAGACCAATTGACCCTACCACATATCTCCCTCCTTAATTTTGTTCATCTACCCTTTGGCAGACTATCGCCACTGATGAGGTCAAACCACATGCTGATGCCCATATGGCGGGCAAGGCGGAAAATCCGGCAAAGCAAGCACTTGAACCCAGATTATTCCCAATATTTGTCCCTAGTGTCAAACCCGGAATTTCAAGAGGGCAAACCGCATAATACATTCAGAATTTGGCATGCACTGGGCGTGCAACAGATACGCCACTTGATACATACGGACACCAAACAACTACTTCCCATCCAAGACTTGCAACAAAAATATCAAACACTACCAGTTCCCTTCTTTAATTACATGCAAGCAGCAAGTTATGCCATCAAAGTGACACAACATCTTGGGCCAGCGGAATGGGATACGATTTTTGAGCTGACACTGTTATACCCACCCCGAGAAAAGCACATTTGTCAGTGATATATAGATATCTCCTTGATGATGTTGATGATGAGCAATCTGGTTACAGCCTGACTAAATGGCAGAATAGAGATGCCTCTTTGACGCCATCAGTGATACTGGAGGCGTTACAGGACGCCTACAAATATTTGCCAGCTGCCAGATAGCAGGAGATGTTTATTAAAATAATACATAACGCTTATCTCACACCCTTGAGGGGACATCGAAGGGGGAGATTCACAACGGACCAGTGCTTCAAGTGTGGATTGGGTGCAGCTGACTTGTACCACTGTCTATGGGAATGTCCGGAAATCAGGGAATATTGGGAACAGGTGATAGTCTACACAAAGGATACGTTGCACCTCTCTTTTACGCCACACTCCTCATGGGCAATTTTTAGCTTTGTAGACAGGGAAAGACAAAAATTATCTAGACGAGAGGGGAGATTACTACATATAATAGCAGCAGCTGCCCGTAAAGCGGTTCTACAGGTATGGCTACAGCCCAGGGCCCCGACCTTTAACATATTCTGGGATAAGCTCAATTACTTGATGCAAATGGATTGGGTAGAGGCTACCGTACACAAAGAGGTGAGGGTAAAGAATTTTTTTTCTTTGTGGGGCACATTCATAAACACATTGCCGGAAGACACTAGGAGAAGAGTGAAAACGTGTTTCGGGCTGACCACATGGTATTTGGGTAGACAAATGTTGGGTGAACAGCCAGTAATAGAAGAATGAGAGGGACACATGTAGGCCCAGCTTAATGGACAGAGCGGCATATCGCCTCAAATCAATAAATCACAGTGAGGTTGGAGGCTCTCCTAGAAAATGGGTCATGGCAAGGCAATATTATCCATCACGGGTATGGGAGGAGGAAGGAAGGCGCACATGTAAACTGATAGCATGTTAGGGAAGAATTGATATAACCTTGGCAACTAGAGTTAGATAAGATTAGTTTTGTTTTGATAAAGTACAGAACACGAATGTACCAATTTTACTAGAAGTACATATTAATACCTGTACTAAATGTTATTTAGTTTTTGAACGGTTGGGTTAGGGTAAAATAAGGGGAAAAAGAAAATAATGTCTTCAAGTGAAATCTATTTGCTAAACTGTATTACGGTACTGTTATCTTAGAAAATGTCAATTTTTTCGTTTGTACTAATGTATGTGTTAACTGAAGATGTTAAATAAAAACAATGTTAAAAAAAAAAAGGTGCGAAAGGCCTACGCTACAAGCACAGGATTCGAGATCCTAACCCCGTCATGCTGTACTAAATTTGTAATTACTGGAGGTTCATGGGATCGCTTTGCCATACAGGCGAGGAGCTTACCACAACGCTCTCCCATTTAAAAAAAAGATTGCCTAGTAAAAAATGCGGTACAGGTCTCACGATCCTGGAGAAGTTGTGCATACAGTTTTTACTTAACAAGCCAACCAGCCCTATTCTCCTCAGTTGGGTTCTCAATGTACATCAGCTCCGCATTTGCCACCTCCAATGCCAGCGATTCAGCCTTAGATACATAAGCGCGCTTGAGATCGGCCACGGCAGTAGAGAGTTCCCCTCTAACAAATGCCTTAAATGCATCCCAAACCGATAGAAGAGAGAAGTCATGTTCATTTATTGTCAGGAATTCTGACCACTTGGCAGTAAAGTAAGCAAAAGGCGGAAGAAGCGTAAACCAATATGGATTAAAACGCCAGGCATTGGATCTGACAAGATCAGACCAAGCCAGATGCATCACAAGAGGGGTATGGTCCGACACCGAGCGTGATAGGTATTCGCATGTAGAGATAAAGGGCAGGAATTGTCAGTTAACTAGGGCCAAATCTATCCTCGACAGGGCATTATACCCCGGTGAGAAGCAGGAATACTGAGCCGCCGAGGGATGAAGTGCACGCCAGGCTTCCACCATACCCACGCCATCCAGCGCCATTTGTAGAGGAGACAGAGAATCCACACACCCAGGTGCCCATACCGAATTAAATCTATCTTGATGTGTATCCCAAGTCATGTTAAAGTCTCCCAACCACATAACAGGAGCACTAGGCCACTTCAGAATGAATGCTACCGCTAGATGGACAATTTCCAACTGAAAGGGAGGAGGAAAGTATGTATTAATCAGGATTAGCGGCTTATTCTTTATATAACAATATAGAAAGAAGAATCTCCCATGTTTTTCAATCTCTATGGTATCCAGGTGAAACAACACAGTTTTGCGTATTAAGATAGACACGCCCCTTGCGTGGGAAGAGCACTCAGAGTGGTACACCCACCCCACCCATGGTTTGCGCAGGGAATGAGACCTAGGGCCAACCAAATGGGTCTCCTGTAGGCAGACAATATCTGCCCTATAGGATTTAATGGACCTCAGCACTAGGTTTCGCTTAATCAAGTAATTGAGCCCCCTCACGTTCCAAGAAAGTATCATTAAAGGAGCCATGGAACATGTGACGACAATGATTTCAGGAGAAGCCATACATGTCTTTCAGTACCCTCAGGATTCTCCCAAATATTGCTATGAACCATCTCTGCACACACGCAATAATTCAAGATCAAATAGCCCAAGAACAAATAACCCAACCCCCCACCCTGCACCCACAGCCCAATTCTTGGATGCATAGCCCAAACCATAACAGTGTTAGAACTTAAACAAGGGCAGAAGTACGCCCCAACAGATAACAAGAGAGAGCTATCGGCGCCTGTCATGCAGCGCTCACGCGCCAGGATATCTACAGAAAGTACTAGGAGAGGTACCTCAAGGTGTATACCCTCATTCCACACCACAAGGTACAAAGAACAAAGAGAATAGATGGGAAGGGAGAGTGGAAAAGGAGAGAAAGAAGAGGGGAAAAAAGGGGGGAAGGGGAAAGGGAAGGTAGGGGGAAAAAGGGGGGAGGGGAGAAGACATTCCCTTCAAATAAATGCAGTTATACACAGAAGAGCACAGGTGGCCATAGCCTTAAATGGGATACATTGTAAAGTAATATCAGTAGAACAAGTCCCAGAAACCTGACATAGAACAACAATAGCAGTCATCATCAATAATTGTGCTCAATTAGGCTGTCACCAGCACGTGACTGGGGACACTGTAATGGGGTTAGATTTATCTCCACTTGAGCACACCTCTCACTCAGGTAGCTAATCAAGCATAAATCGTACCGCAAGACAGTCGCAGTCCCCTCCAAAATACATGCTGCCACCCCCTTCCTGCAATGACCAAAAAAAGGACTCAGCCGGAAGGAGTCTGAGTCCTAACAGATTTCTAAAAACACGTAAAAAATGCTCACAGGTCAACTCACTGCTCTCTCAGTAGTTACCAAAGAAAAAAAAAACAATCCTTCAAGGAAATTGGGTCCGTGCAACAACAAGAGTTAACGAATTACTGATACCTTTAATTTAAAAAATGCTTTCAGGGGGGGCGGGACCGGAAGCCCATGGGGACGGACGTGTAACTGAGAAGCTCCGCAGCGCGGCTACCTTCTTGGGGGAGAAATAGCGGCATCCTGGCATCAAAACGCCGGCGGAAGGCTCCTCATACAGCCCCTGGCTCTCTCCATAAACCGGCGTCCACCAGAGGGATAAAAGATTATTTCCCGCGCGCAGCAGCGGCGAAATCCCGCGGCCGGACACGTGGCGGGCGCCATCTTCCCTCCTCCTCCCGGCAGCCGGACGCGCCGCTCCAACCACCAGCGGAGCGCAGCCGACATCC
This sequence comes from Phyllomedusa bahiana, assembly GCA_025379985.1. Classification (NCBI taxonomy): domain Eukaryota; kingdom Metazoa; phylum Chordata; class Amphibia; order Anura; family Hylidae; genus Phyllomedusa; species Phyllomedusa bahiana. The sequence goes on along the minus strand of JAODAL010046413.1, from coordinate 1,500 downwards.
AGCTGCAGCACCAGCTCCTGTGAGGGACCGGGCAACGAACGGAGGACCTCTCCTTGTCGCTCCCAGCGCAGACAACGGCACCTCCCCGCGCCTGACTCACAAACAGGTCAGTGGATCCCTGCACTCAGGAGCCTCACGGCAGCAGCAGCAGGCTTTCAGAGTTAACCCCTGCAATACCGGAGCGCTCCCCCAGCTAGCCAAGGCAACCTACTCACTACCAAGCCACCTGGAGCCGTGCACCAGCCCTGCTAGCCCCCAAATACAGCCAACCATCTCTTCAAGAGACCTCCCTGAGCCTCAACATACAGGGGGTCTCCAAATAGCTACCTTAGAGGCCCAGACAATGCCTCCCAAAGCCCAAAGGCAATACCAGGCCCAAAAAAAGACACCAGGAACCCCAATCCCTACTGCATCTGCATGGACAACATGCAATGATGACTCCACAAGGGTGACTTGAAGATTTTCTTCTCCCTCAGGTTCTGGCACCCCCCGTACTCTTATGTTGTTACGGCGCCCCCTGTTGTCCAAGTCCTCTAGGTGTTTCTGGGTGTCTCTGAGCAGCAGGGCCTGGGAGGTCACGCATTGTTCCAGGTGGGAAGTATAGCGGCGTGTATCGTCATGCGCTGTCTCCAGGGAGTCGACCCTGTCGGCTACTTGAGTGAGGTCTTGGCGCATTTGCGCAATTTCCGATCTACAAGTTTCTTTAACCTCTGCCACTAGCCTCGTGAAGTCAGCCCTAGTAGGGATATGTTTCAGGTAAGTGCGCCAGTCATCTGATGCATCAGCTGGGTCTTCAGTGCCGAGTGCAGGTCCCGCTATCTGAGGAGAGGGGGGTCCCCTATTCTTCCCCACCGGCCTCTGTGATTCTGCATCTGTATCTCCATCTGTGGAGTCATCATTGCACGTTGTCCATGCAGATGCAGTAGGGATTGGGGTTCCTGGTGTCTTTTTTTGGGCCTGGTATTGCCTTTGGGCTTTGGGAGGCATTGTCTGGGCCTCTAAGGTAGCTATTTGGAGACCCCCTGTATGTTGAGGCTCAGGGAGGTCTCTTGAAGAGATGGTTGGCTGTATTTGGGGGCTAGCAGGGCTGGTGCACGGCTCCAGGTGGCTTGGTAGTGAGTAGGTTGCCTTGGCTAGCTGGGAGAGCGCTCCGGTATTGCAGGGGTTAACTCTGAAAGCCTGCTGCTGCTGCCGTGAGGCTCCTGAGTACAGGGGTCCACTGACCTGTTTGTGAGTCAGGCGCGGGCCTATATGAGGGCTCACAATTGACTCTCTGTAATATTTATGCCCCAAATACCTCCCAGGTCAGGTTTCTGAGAAGAATTTTGCGGAAAGTATCCAATCTCTCTACGGGTCCACTTCTAGTTGGGGGTGACTTCAATATGTTCTTCTCGGAGAAGACGGACAAATTGTTGTTGCAAGGAAAAAACGTTACACCCATCCCTGAAGGCCCTAGCTAGAGAATTCAGAAAATGTATCCGAGCTTTGATCTTACTACTT
>JAODAL010046412.1:0-30944 GCA_025379985.1 Phyllomedusa bahiana | reverse complement strand
TCTCCCCCTGCTTTTTTCTATAACTATTTGCTGGCCGCCAAAATTACGGGAAGCCCGAAAAGGCGCAAATCTAATAGTGATGCTCGTTTTAACCCTTAATTATCAAATGATCTAAAAAAATTTCGTTCACCTAAAAACCTTTCCCTTTTTCAATTTGTCGATAAAAATCGCTCAACACTTAATGGGTGACCCTGGAAATCTTTGTTTACCCCCTCACCAATGCATGCAATGCAGGGCACAATCCAACACCAGAGATCGTTAAAAGATCATGGTTTGCAGTTCTGCATCTAAACACCAAGTTTTTGTATGTGTTCCGGCCCCAAATAAGAAATTTGGGTACCCAAAAAAAGGGCAAATGGCCCGAACTGGGCCGTCACGCCTAGAGGTGTTGCCCTGCCAGCACCGGGGCCAATCTGAGCGGCCCTTCTTACAGTGGGGAGTCTTTTACAGACAAACGCATGGGCCTTTTCCACAGATAAGTGGACGTTTGATTTTTTCATCAAGATGAATAGGCAGGGATCTCTGATGTTTTGTGGCCCAATTGCCGAGGTACCGATTAGTTGCCAGTCTACTTCACATTCCTTTTCAAACAGAAAGGCCCTTTAAAAACTTGTTTTAAAATGTCATTTCTTACTGCAATTTTTATTTCTTTTCCCAACAGTTCATTTTGTGGTTTTGCTTGGGAGACTGAAAAGACAGAAAGGGTTTTATGACAAACCGTATTTCCTTTTACTCCCTTTATTTAAGAAGTTTTCGCAAGCCCCAATGGTTTTGGGGTCATTTTGCTGTGAGATACAGCTATTTTATGGTCCTTGGAAAAAATGTGGCTTTTAAGGGGCATTTCTCCTCACAATTTTTAAAATGGTGAAAGTCATATTTATAATTTTTTGGGGTGATTTTAGTGTGAGATTACAGCAATAATAGGTCCCTTTTGGAACAGAAATGTGGGTTCTAAGTGGCACTTCTCCTCACAATTTTTAACGTGGCTGAGATATTTTTTTAAAAATTTTTTGGGGGTTTTGCTGCTTTGAAAAGCGCAAACTACAGGTCCTATTATAAAAAAAATGTTGTTTTTAACAGAAAATTTTTTCTTTAAAATTTTCCAAATGGCTCAAAGGGGGCATGCTTTGAATTTTTTGGGGGCATTTTGCTTTGAAATGCAGCTAAAATAAGGTCCTATTTAAAAAAAAAATGTTGTTTCTAACGACATTTGTTTTTTCAAAAATTGTAAAGGGGTGGTCAAGGGTATGGTGCTGGTCAGAAACAGGAAATGGGTTTGGACATTGTTAATGGACACATATTGAAAAAATGACTTGTTTTTGCAAGATTTTAACATAGCTATCAACCCCTGTTTTGAGACAACCCCATTTAAATAAATTTAAAAAAAGGAAAAACAAAGAATGAGGGGATTCCATCATATTTTTAAAAATTTTTTTCTAGAATTAAACACTAAAAAATTGCATGTGAAAAAAGCTTTAAAAAAATTCCCTCTAAATTTGACAAGGGAGTACAGGAAAACTTGACCAATGTGGTTATTAGAGGACATGGAGTTTGGAGCCGGACAGAGAACAAAGAAAGAGAAATTTCCTCCAGCCTTTAAAGTAAAATGAGAAAAAGAATGCCAGAAAAAAGGGCACCTGGGGGAAAAAAGCAAAAATTTTTTTAAAGGGGGAAGTTAATTGGGAAAAAGGGGGGGGGGGTAAGGTTTAGGTTAATGAGGAAGGGGGATTTATACTTCCGCTTCCCACTCGTTAGCCGATAGTTTTCGTTTTGGGGTGGTCATAGGGCTTTTAAAACCCGCGTGTTAATAGATACAAAAGCCAGCCCGGGTCTCACCGGGACCCACTGTAACTCCGGCCGGGTTTATGCTTGGCAAGGACAGGTATATCAATGTCCAGTTCAAATAAAATGGTGGTTGAAAGATCCTTTTTTCCGGGAATTTTTTTTCTGAGGTCAGACAGGGTTTTAAAGGTCATAATGCGGTCCAGGGAAAGGGATAGTCAATGTCCGTTTAACTAAAATGGTGGTTGAAAACTCCTTTTTCTGGGACTTTTTAATCTTTGGGTCAGCAGTTTAAGGGTCATGCTGCGGTCCAGGCAGGGGGGTTTTTTAATGTCCAGTTCAATAAAATGGGGGTTGAAAGACTCCTTTTTCCGGCACTTTTTAATCTGGGGGTCAGACAGGTTTAATTCATATGCGGTCCAGGACAGATTGTCAATGTCCAGTTCAACTAAAATGGTGGTTGAAAAAAACTCCTTTTTCGGACTTTTTAATTTGTGGGGGCAGAAAGGTTTAATGGTCATTTGCGTAAGGGGCAGTATAGTTAGTTCCCGTTCAACTAAAATGGTGGTTCAGACTCCTTTTCCCGGCACTTTAAATTGGGGGTCGACAGGTTTATTGGTCATACTGCGATCCGGAAGGTATATCAATGTCCGTTCAACTAAAATGGTGGTTTAAAGACTCCTTTTTCCCGGGATTTTTAATCTGGGGGTCATGCAGGTTTGGGGTCATGTGCTTTCCCGGACAGGGTATTTAATGTCCTTCAACAAAAATGGTGGGTTTAAAGACTCCTTTTTTCCGGCACTTTTAATTGTGGGGCAGACGGTTTAAGGGGGATGCTGCGGGCCAGGGCAGGGTTTTGTTTAATGTCCGTTCAACTAAAAGGTGGTTCAAAGACTACTTTCTTTTCCGCACTTTTTTTTTGTGGGTCATAAAGGGTTTTTGGGTCAGCTGCGTTCCAGGACAGGGATATTCAAAGTCCAGTTTTAAAAAAAAAATGAGGGGTTAAAATACTGTTCTGGACTTTTTAATTTGTGGGTATGCAGGTTTTTTAAAGGGGCATGCTGTGGTACAAGACAGGGATAGGAAGGGGTGTGCTTTTTTTCTGGACTTTTTAGCCTGTGTTGTGCCTAAGATGTAGGGTATCCATTTGTGTTGTGGTGTTAATTCCCGCTTTCCAGCCCTGTTTGGGTGTAATAATGAAGGTGTTGTTTGCTCTCCATAGACTTTAATGGTCATCACTCATAATCGACTGCTCACTGTCGAAAACCTTATCGATTGGTGGCCGACTATCGACTATCGCCCGATGTCGATAGCCAACGTAATCGCTCAACACTAACATTGATGTTTTACTTAGTTTTTAGTGTGCCACTGATATTTGTATTAGATGTATGCTATTGCCTTGCCAGTGTGCACCTATGCTTACGTTTTTTAAAATATATTTTGGATGTGCACAGCCTAACCTAGTTTTGTAGTCTATTTGAGGAATGGCAACCTCATTGGCTTGCTGCACTCCGCCTAACTCTTTTAAACCAGTGCAGGGTAATTCAGTAGCAAGTTCCTATCACTCCCTGAGATGTTGTAGTCTGAATGGACTCCTAGTGAGGTAACATGTTATTGTTAGAGACTCACCTGTACTGGGCTCCCCTTGACGCTATTGGGAGGTAAGCTTAAACAATTTTTGATCAAAAACTGCGAACTAAGAATCCCAGGTTTTCGTATTTCCTTAGCAGTAATTCATTTTCAAAAATTCCTATATACCTTGATGTTTTACTTAGTTTTTAGTGTGCCACTGATATTTGTATTAGATGTATGCTATTGCCTTGCCAGTGTGCACCTATGCTTATGTTTTTCAAAATATATTTTGGATCTGCACAGCCTAACCTAGTTTTGTATGCTCAGATAATGAGACTTACATTAAACATGTACATGATATTATAGCTAAGTTTGTCGCACGGGGGTACGAGAGGACTAAATTGGAAGAGATGGACATGGAGATATTGGCAAAAGATAGAGAACAGGTCCTTTTCCCAAAGTGCAAAGATACATTTGAAGGATTTGTCTTTACCAGTACTTTTGATTCACATAGTTGAAGGAGTTCTACAGTACATGTAAATTTGTCTGTTGTTGCTATTGAACTTCATATTATTTGCTGCTGTGCCAAATAAATTTGAATAAATTTGGTGCATTTTATTCTTATGCACTTTCTTTAAGACAGGTGTATTTTTATCTTATTACATTTCCATTAACTATTAAAGAGTAAGAAATAATGACCATTTACCAAGCCAGTGCCTAAAATAATTATCTACATATCATCTAAAATGACCTTCGATGATTATTTTTTAGAACTTTTACAATTACCTCACATTTTAGAGATAAGATGAAGAAACAAGTCAACCCTTGTTACAGGGATTTGGCTTTCAATATATCACAGAGCTTCTGTTTGACGCATGTGAAAAATGCCCACCATACTGAGCAAAGACGTGAGCGCTGATTAAAACAGTCCTCCAGTTCAATGCAATTTGAAATTCGTTCTATTTAACGTGCTAGGGCTTAAGGCCGATAACTACTCAACTCTGATCCTTGAGGATCTTAATGCTATAATTGGGATGTTAGTTTAGTAAAGCTAGTTGGGGGATGCAAGTTGGAAAAAGTACGTAACTCTACAATACCTAAATTGACAAGTGAAATGATGAATTTCATCTTTTAATGGATATGTACTAATATTAAATAAAAATATATCTGTCGGCACTCTGGCATTTCTCTACCTGGCAGGAGGAATCATCTTCAATTTCAGAAGAGAAGCAATATATTGAATTCAGAAATATTTTAGTGAAGCCAAAATGATAACTGATGTAAAATAGTGAAGACAGCACTTAATATTTTTAACAAATATATTGAAACTTCTGCTTCTACAAGGCCTATGTTAATGACTGTCAGATAGGTTGGACAAATGAAAAAAGACATATTGTGCTCTTTATAGCCTTAAAAGTAGTATTCACAGTAGTGTTTTAGGATTCTGAAGCAGTTTTATCACAATTTTTATTTTATTTTATTTTTCATAGTTGAAAAAAACTGGCAAAACTGCTGCATAAACAGATGATGTGGATGCAACTTGAACCTTCTCATTGCCAGGACAATTTTTCACTTCTGTCAACACAAATAAAATAGAAACTCTAAAATTATGGGTGTTTCCATCTTGTACTTTGATGGCACATCCATAGATAGTGTGATAGGTGTGGATTCCACCTCTAGGACCCACACCTATGTTGGGAACGGACCCCAAAAGTTTTATGGGGCGTATTTGGCTGTACTCAGAAACCCCATAACTAATGGAGAGTAGGGTAACCCAACCACTCTCTGTTCTGAGCGAAAAATTTGGGGGGGTTGTTGTTCACCTTAAATGCGAAAGGGAACCCCCTTCAACAAAAATAATTTGTCCCCTAGTAATAATTTAAAAATCATATAAATCCACTGAAAATAAAAAGTACAAGATATATGGCGCTCTTACACTTATACATTGATCTACATCCAAAATAACAATTAAAGATGTGTTCACATGGTGTGGATGCAGGATAGTTGTGTACTGCACAGGTTAGAAACCAGTGGTGTAGCTAGAGCTTTTGCTAAGCGGGCCATCGCTAAGTTTGCTGCCTCATTTTACAGACTACACCCCCACTTTTAATGTCACATCTCTTTTTAAAGGCCCCTCTGCCAACTCATCAAATATAATCGTTATTTAAAAAAATCGTACTCTTTGGATGTGTTTACATGGCAAAGACCAAATACCAGTCGGATTTTACGACTGGTATTTGGTCTTTTTTGGCATGAAGGGGGCCGCCCTCCCCCTTTGTCCCCACATGTTCATTTTACCTAAAAAACCCGTGGAAAAATTTAACATGTTAAAATTTTTTCCCGAAAAAAGGCGGTATATCCGAAAATTTGTGGCACCGTGGTAGTTTTTAGGCGCACAAAATCAGTGTAAAGTGCAGCAGAAAGTCCGATCCTCTCAAAAAATCTGGCGTCAGGCAAACTTAATGCGTCAAAAAGTCGCATTGTGCCTAAATAGGCGCATTGCGCAAATCACAGCGCTAGTGATCATTGGTAGTGTATGTAATGTGTTTTTCGAGGTGAAACGCAAGGAGGCGCAAAAACGTTTCAATATTTATATGTAATTCGCCTAAATAGGGGCATTGCGTTATGGGGTGGCGCACGGGTCATTTTTGGGGCACATTCAATGTGTCGTGCTCACATATAGTGCGCCTAATTTGGGTGTTGACGTTCATTTATTTTAAAAAATATGGTGTAAAAAAGGGGTTTTTGGCTCAAAATAGACTAAAAAAACTGACGTTGGCGTGTTGGGACATGTCGCCCTAAGTTACTATATTCTAAGATTCCAAAATTTTTTTAGTTTTCTCTACATAAATCTGTGTGAGGGTTTTATATTTGTGGGGTAAGTTTACGGCTCCCATATGCCCAGATTATAACATCCACCTTCAAATTTTCTTTAATCACGCACCTCCCCACTTTCTAAAATAAACAACACTATAAACACAAAAAATAAATACTCTCATGCTGCCATTATACTAGCGGTTACCTTACAAGTAGGTAAGCAGGTAAGAATATAGAATATAGCTACCCCCATAAATAAGTGGGTAGGTATATAGGCCCCCGATTAGGTTGGAAGGATATACAGGCCTTCCAGAAGATAAGTATATAGGCCTCTCATTAAGTTGTAGGTAGTAATATTGCTCCCCACTAAGTAGGTAGGTATATACGCAGCAGTTAAGTAGGTAGATAGCAATGTTGTACCCCTATTAAGTAGGTAGGTATATAGGTAATTGTAGGTAAGTATAGAGGCTTCACCATTAAGTAAATTAGAAGTTATTTTGACCCCCTCCATCAAGAAGGGAAGTACAGTATATAGGCCCCTTTAGATAGGTATGCAGCCCCCTGTAGATAGGTATGGAATATAGGAGGTTTTTGCCTTTTTTGTATGTAGATTGGTAGGCATATGCCCTCCCTTTTTTTTAGATCGGTATGTATGTTGTCCTTTTAGTATTATTGAGTACACAGCCCCCTGGAAAATTTGGTAGGTATATATGCCCCCTATAGATAGGTATACACTCCCCTGTAGATAGGTAGGTATAAATACCTCCTATAGATAGATAGATAGGTAAGTATATATGGTAAATACTTAAGTTTAAAAACCCCTTTTATGTGATGGTAGGGATATGCCTCCTGTGATAGGTAGGGGTTTTTTAACCCCCTGTAGGAAATAGGCCAGTATGTTTCCCCCCATGATAGGGAGGTTATATTTTAAAATGAAGTAGATGGGAAGTATAAATGGGCTCTGTAGGTGTAACTTTATTTATGATTTGAAGTAATAGGTATTTATATACCCCCTTGTAGGAGGTTATATAGGGCCCCAGTATGTAGACAGGTAAATATATACAGGGCCGCCGTTAGGGCAGTACAACCAGTACTGCCGTACGGGGCCCGGCCAGACCCGTGGGCGGGTCTCACTGATTCAAATGATCGCGCATCCCGCCCGCGGCCGGAAGAAGGAGGAGGCGTCGCCCGGCTGCTCTGTCACCAGCTGCTGCTCGCTGAAGAAGGAGTAAGTTACATTCACTCGGATGCATTAGTATGGTGCGCAGCGTAACTCTGTGCGGGGCCCCTCGTCCTCAGCAGCACCGGGCCACTTCACAGTCCTTTGGGGCCCCTGTATATTCTGGGGGCCCCATTCAGTGGCCCTAAATGTGGGGGGATCCCATAAGGTCCCGTTTCTTGTGGCCCCATTTTAAGGCCCCCAAAGTTTAGGCCCCCAAGGCCCCCGTATTTTTTTGGGGGGCCCCCTTTAAAAGGGGCCCCTAAATGTGGGGGGCCCCCATAAGGCCCCTATATGTTTGGGGGACCCATTCAAGACCCGTAAATGCTGTTGGGCCCCCGTACAACCCCTGTATATTGTGGGGGCCCCATTCAAGGCCCCAAAATGTGGGGGCCCCCATAAGGCCCTCGTATGTTCTGGGGGCCCCATTCAAGGCCCCTAAATGATATGGGGCCCCCATAAGGCCCCTGTTTGTGGTGGGCCCCCATTCAAGACCCCTAAATGTGGGGGCGCCCTATAAGGCCCCTGTATGTTGTGGGGGCCCCATTCAAGGCCCCCAAAGTTTTGGGGCCCCCCTTTTAAAGGCCCTGAGTTTGGGACCCCCATAAGGCCCATGAATGTTGTGGGTTCCCATAATGCCCCTAAATGTTGTGGGGCTCCATTCAAGGCCCCTGAATGTTGTAGGGCCCCATACGACTGGAGAAACTTGAGTGGGGCTGCAAGCGGTGGCTGGGGGGACCCCTCAATTTCCTCCATGTGGGGCCCAACTCAAATTCTCCCTTACTTTGGGGGCCTTTTACCTGGTACCCCCTTTGGGGGCCCCCTATCTACTTACCTAAAGGGGGGTTTCCCAAAAACTAAGTACAGGGGACCAAAGGGTAATTATTACTATTTGGAGAAAATATGGATGGGGTTTTTGTTCATAAAGGGTTTTGTACAGGTGGTTGGAGTCTAAAGGGGTTTTGTTGTGAATTCTGCAGGGACGGTGGTGTCCGAAGAAGTCATGGCGGTCTGGACCCGGGGGAGAAGAAAAAAGAATGAACGGGCTCACAAGAGAAAAAGTCACCCGTGAGTCATAAAAAGTAAAAATGCAGTGTGTGCACTTGTATCTGCCCACTATGGGGCCCCATGTATGAAACCGCCCAGGTGTAAGATTTCTTTGTTGTCCATAGAACCAATCAGAGCCCTTTTAACACAAGTCAGGGCCCCTTTATAGTGCTCTAAAAAAAAAAAGGGGAACCTGATTGGTTACTTGAGCCTGATTGGTTGTATTACTCTGATGGTTTTTATGGGACTGATTGGTTGCTAGAGCTTGTTTGGTTTTTATGGGCAACAAAGAAAGTCTTAGACCTAACGTTTACATACATGTCCCCCCATATGGTCACGTATGGTGGTAATATTGGTGGTTATTGTAATGGGGTTTTTTTCAGTAAAAGTATCGTGGCATTATTTGCATCTTTGGGTTATGTGGTATGATGTGGCCGTATTACTTGGTCTTTGTATATTTAGGTTATATTGGTAATATCGGCTTTAGTATGCTGGTTTGGTCAGTAACATTATAGTGATATTAGTCAGTCACCATATGTAGTGACATGTGGCGGTATTGTTTGGTTATATTGGTCTGGCTATTCTGGTTTGGTCTACAACACTGTAGTGGTATTAGTCACTATATGGTAGTGATATGTGGCGGTATTATTTGGTCTTTGTATATTGTTTGATTATATTGATCTTGGTATACTGGTTTGGTCAGTAACATAGTGGTGACACACGTTGATCATGCAATGTTATTTGCTGGCCCTTCTATACGTACTCATTTCTGCAATAACTAAATCCAAAGACAATGGCGCAATTGTATTTTTTTTTTCTAGGGTTGGTTGGCAGAGGTGGCTTGGCGTGGTTGTTGGTGGTGGAGCGATGTGGTTAACAGGGGTAAGATTAACAGGGGGCCGGGTGGACGGGGGGACCAGGTGCTTTAGCTGTAGGGGGCCCTGAAATTTCTGATGGCAGCCCTGAATATATATGCCCCCTGTAGATGGGCATATATAGCCCATGTAGGTAAATAGGTAAGTAGATATGGCACCTGTAGGTAGAAAGGTAGTTATATGTCTCCTGTAAAAAGTGTATATATGCCCCCTGTAGTGAAATAGGTCGGTATATAGGCCCCACTGAGCAGCTTAAAGCTATACCTACCTACATCAGGATGCTGCTGTCATAGGCCAGAAGCCTAGGGCCAAAACCCTAGACTTTTGGCTTAGTAGACATAGTGGCAGAGAAGACATGATAATATTGTTGATCACTCCTCCGTTGCCGCTTACTCCTGTAAGGCATTGTCTAGCCTTGACCTTACAATAGTAGTCAGTCATCAGAAGTAAGCAGATAACTATCATCATATCTTTTAATTGTATGCATGTCCTATGGTCTGGGGCCTGCACACAAACGTTCTGCCCAGATCTGCACCAGGGTGATGTACGTCGCCTGGGGCAAATCATCACTTCCATTCTGCCTTCCCCACCCATGCACCGCCACTGTCAGGAACCATGTTGCAAACCATAATGCAGCTTAACATGAATTACTGTGGTTTTGCAGCAAATACAAGGGGAGTGCATGGTTTTTATATGTTTTACCTGTACTTGCTGTTAACCTGTGTAATAAGTGTGTTACTTTATGACTAATAATATCGCTATCTATCCTGTCCTGTAATTTATATGAATGATGAGGAGTCAAAGCTTAAAATAAAGAGTTAGTTTATGTAAAAGTATAAAATAAAGTCAACAAATTAACAGAGTAAATGGCATAACCTTACTTCAATGTCCTAACAATGGGAAATAGCATAAGCATTAAACATAAACTATCTATCAAACATAGCATAACATCATAACCTAAAATACCTACGTTACTTGGCCTCATATATATATGAACTGACAGCTACACTTCTCTACCTTTAAAACCCAACAAGCCCCACCCCTCTACTCGATATCTTCCGGCCCACCTTGTATAGTCTGTTACTCGTCCCATTCACTTCCAGTTATTCCAAAATCAATCTATTTTTGTGATACCTTCATTCCAGACTCGATGGCGTTGTGCTTTATTTGAAATGTGTCCTGAAGATCTCATAAGGCTGAGGCTTTTGTCAACAAAGTCAAACAGTCAATAGCAACTCCCATAAACAGTCAATGGCCTGAGCGCAATATGGTATCACCCAAAGCTTATTTTCACTCTCTTTGTCATCAATTTTTTTTTTTTTTTTTCTTCTTTTTTTTTTTTTTGCAGTACAACCTACCTAACTTGGGCCCATCTACCTATCTGGGGCCTACCGACATACAACCTACTTACCTTTGATCCACCTATCATCTACCTACCTGGGATCCAACCAACTACAACCTACCTAACTGGTGACCTGGGGCACAACTACCCCAAACCTAACTGTGGCCTATCTACCTATCTACCTACCTGGGGCCTACTTATGTACCTGGAGGCCAGATGCTTACCTAACTGAGGCCTACCTACTACCACCTACCTATCTACTTGTGATCCACCTACATGTGGCCCACTCCCACCTATTAATACTGCCTTACCCTACCTAACTCTGGTCACCTACTGCCTACCTTGAGCCTATCCATCATCCTGCCTGGGGCCTGGCTTACCACTTTACAGGTGGTGGTCTTACCTTTACCCCCCTAAAAAGGGCCTACCTAGCCACCTTGGGCCTTGCACATTTACCTACCTACCTAGGGCCTTGCCTACCTACCTATCTGGGGCCTTGCCTACCTACCTGGTAATTTGATTTTGAGGGGCACAGGCCATAGCCATAGCACAATTTCGAGGGGGTTAGTCCTCTTTCCCTTCCAGCCCCCTAGAGGACTGTGCCTCTAAGCTATAGCCTGTAGCCACACTCCCACCTCTGGGAAGTTTGTACATTGCTTGGAAGAGGTGTAGTAAAAGTGAGAAATTTAAGATGTTTGTGGCATGGCCAGGAGGAGGCGCCATGGCGATCTGGGCTAGATGAAGAAGAAAAGGGAAAAATAATGACTGTTGAGAGGAGAGAATAACTCAGAGAAGAGAACGACTTATCAGAGACAAAGTCTCCTGTGAGTCCTTGTATGTCGTGGGTAATTTTGCATCTGTGTTAGATCAGTGCTGTATTCATTGTAATGTGATGGTGACCTGAGCTGGTGTCTAACCACTCTGTGGTCTCTATATGGTGGTACTTGTGTAGTGGTAGTGTACACTTTCCCAATTATTAAAATGCGATGCACATAACCGACCAATGAAAGGAATTTCACTTCTAACTATCCCATACCTTGTTTTAGTTTTTATTTAGAATGTGGCAATTTTAGGTAGACCCATGAAAACTTGGGGATGGATATTGTATATGGGCTGGGAGAAGTGGGCATTGTATGTGGGCTGGTGGGGATTGAAGGAGGATATGGACTTAGTCGTGTGTCATGTGTCTATCTATGATATGTTAGACTGTGAGAAATGTGTGAGACAGACAGATATGTGACTCACTTGGTAATGCGTACTGCACAATACAGTTCTGTTTTGCACACTATTATATGGTTAAATTTGTGCATTTATGTCAGAGAGGCCTAAAAATTAATAGGTAATAATAGTTGCAGGGTGAGCCCCCAAAATTGACTTCCCCGGTGGTCCCCATGTCCCCCCATTCCTATACTGGAATCAACATAACAGTTGGTATGGAAAAGACCCCTGTAACAATATCTTTTACCTCTTGTTCATTGCCAACCTAATTTGAGTAGATCAAAAAGTTCATTCTTTTTGTGCTCATTCTTGAAACGAAAAAAACAAAATGAAGATATTTTATGTAAATTTAGTAAACAAGAAAACTGAAATATTCACATGTTTGTAAGTATCTTCAGACCCATTGCACAGTATTGAGTAGAAAGCACTCTCATTTTTGAGCTACTACAGCCATGAGTCATCGCTTGGAATGCATGCAACAAGTTTTTCACACCTGGATTTGGTGATCCTTTGCCATTCTCCTTCAGATCCTCTCCATTATTTTCCTCAGGTTGGATGGTGAATGTTGGGACAGACATTTTTCAAGTCTCTCAGAGATGCTCAATTGGGTTTAGGTCAGGCCTGGCTGGGCGACCCCAAGAGGTGTCACAGATTCTGTTCTGTAAGCCACTGCTTCGTTATTTTAGCTTGTGGCTAAGGGTCATTGTCTTGTTGATAAAAGATGAACCTTCGGCCCAGTCTGAGTCCAGACAGCACCAGGGAGAGCGGTTTTTAGTCAGATATCTCTGTACTTGCCCCCATTCATCATTCCTATCAATGCAACCAGCCTCACCTGTCCCCTACAGCTGAAAACCCCCCCCATAGCATGATAGTCAACACCATGTTTCACTGTTACTATTGTATTGGAAAGGTGATGAGCAGCACCTGGTTTTCTCCAAACATACTGGTTACAATTAACACCAAAAAGTTCAATCTTCGTCTCATCAGACCAGAAAATCTTATGTCTCATAGTCTGGGAGTCTTTCATGTGTTTTTTTTTTGCAAACTATATAAAGGCTTTCATATGTCTTCCACTGAGGAGAGGCTTCCATCGGCACACTCTGCCATAAAGCCCTGACTGGTGGAGGGCTGCAATGATAGTTGACTTTGTGGAACTTTCTCCCATCTCCCTAATGCATCTCTGGAGCTCAGCCAAAGTGATCTTGGGGTTCTTCTTTAACTCTCTCACCTAGGCTCTTCTCCCACGATTGCTTAATTTGGCTGGACGGCCAGGTCGAAGAAGAGTTGTGGTTGTCGCAAACTTCTTCCATATTAAGTTTATGTAGGCCACTGTGCTATTAGGAACCTTGAGTGCTGCAGAAATAATTTTGTAACCTTGGCCAGATCTGTGCCTTGCCACAATTCTGTTTCTAAGCTCCTTGGGCAGTTCCTTAGATTTCAAGATTCTCATGTGCTCTGGCATGCACTGTGAGCTGTGAGGTCTTACATAGACAGATGTGTGCCTTTTCTAATCAAGTCCAATCAGTTCAATTAAACACAGCTGGACTCCAATGAAGGAGGGTCAAAAGGAAATGGACAGCATGTGAGTTAAGTATGAGTGTCACTGCAAAGGGTCTGAATACTTAAGGCCATGTGATACTTCAGTTTTTCTTGTTTAATAAATTTGCAGAAATATCTACATTTCTGTTTTTTTTTTTTTATTTCAAGATGGGATGCAGAGTGTACATTAATCAGCAAAAAATGAACTTTTTTGATCTTCCCAAATGGCTGCAATGAAACACAGAGTGAAAAATGTAAAGGTGTCTGAATACTTTCCGTATGCACTGTATATTCATTGACAAGGGAAGTGATTGTTATTATCTTGATAAATTGCCATCTGCCAAGGATTTTAGATACACTGGGCAATATTTGTGAACAGTCAGTTCTTGAAGTTGATGTATTGAAAGAATTAAAATAGACAACCACATGGATTGTGGCAACTATGACCAGGGAGTTAATGTGATAGCTAGATGACTGGATCAAAGCATCTCTGAAGTGGCAGGTTTTATGGTTAGTGCCAAGAAAAGTGGTCTTAGAAAGAACAAGCAGTAATCTGGCACCATTTACATGCAGCCTCTCAGCGCTTTTCTCTCTTCTGTTACTGGCTGTCTCCTAAGCATACCTCACTTTGCCCTGACTCCTAGCTAGTCCATGCTGCAGATGTCACTAGGCACAAGATGTCATGACAAAAATCTGCATGCCACCAACTCCATGATCTACTTATCTGGAACAGATGTATATATTTGGAAAATTGTGTTACCTACCATACATATTACTAATATTTTGAAGGTTTTTGTATTATATGACTTTCTATCACATTTTTAAATAAACCACAATCATACCTAATTTTTGGGTGCCGTGGATTACCAATTCTCTGCCTGGGATTTTTGACCCGATTGCTGTCGCAGGACCAGCAGGAGGGTTATTGAGGATGGCACACAGCAGGTGACAGCTGCTGGCTGCAATTGGGAGCAGTGCACAGTACTAAGGCATGCTGTTTTTCTCTATGTCACTGACATGTCTCCTGGGATTCACATTAGCAGACGTGCCACCTGGGGTGGACTACCTACCTTCCCTCCCAACTTCACCTTCCTATCCTTCTGGTCAAATGGTTACATGTAGTGCACCATGTTGGCTCACAGAAAATACGTTTTAATCAAGAGGCTGTCCAAGTGCCCAACACAAAATACTGACATCCAAAACATTTCACATCACTGGGCAAGAATGCAACCAAAAAAAATCACCAGTCATGAGACATTAGTTGATATTTTGGCCAAACTATACAAGCTCACAAGCCACGTTAAGGGTCCTCGTTGTCCTTCAAATCCCTGCATCAATTTTATTAGCTATTCAAATAAAGAAGGGAGCAAATTTACTCTAAATCTACTGCAACAGAGTCAGATCATAAATCCAGAATTCAGAAATCAGATGCTACTATTCGTACTGTGACATTTTGTTTGTGCATAATTTTTATGCTAGATCATTGTTTGCATTATTATCCATCTTGTGACAGTAGACATTTTTCTTTTGCTGAGATCTTACAATGCACATTATGCTTTCACAGTGGTGACTGTATAATTTCTGCTGTAACACCACTGAGTAAATCAACTAGTGATATTTGTTTATTTCACGTTGTTTTTTCCCCTTTTGCAACCCATTGCCTTTTTTTTCTCACCTACCTTCTCATATGAAGATTTGCTCTGTGCAGGACAAGATGTAGTTTTAATGGTACCTTTTACTATACCATATATTGTATTATCATTAGGGATTTTCATCCGAATCATGTCAGTTATGGATGCTTATATTTGCAGCTTTTTTTATTTTTGAAATCCAAAAGATCAAATATTGTTATTTTACTATTTTTGCTGAATTAAGATGCTGTATGGTATATTCATTTTTTTTACTCTACTGTAGTGCTTGGATCTATACTTCTGTGAGTAACTGCCAGGTGGATGATAAATATAATTAAGTTCTGATTATGATATAATTAGAGATGGGCGAATTTATTCTAACGAAGTGGAATTCGTTTAGAATTTCAGGAAAACTTTTGTTCGCAACGAAGTCGAAGTTTGGGGTACTTCGCGTGAACGAAGTATGCTTTTGATTGATAAAATGGCTGCGAGCACATGTAGTTACATGGGGCAAAGAACTCTGCGAGGAAGAAGGGCATAGCCTGAATGACATGTGCAGAGATGAAGCCAGAGACCGGCGGGATTCTGTGATGTCACCGCACTATATAAGTCCGGGCGCGACGCTGGGAGCTCATACCGCTCTCACTGTACTGAGTAGGGACAGTGCTGCCACGGCTGCTTATGATAGCTGATACTAAAGAACTAATTTTTATACAGCGATTTTTGGGGGGTGTCACAGCTTGTCTCAGAGACTGCTTCTCTTAACGTTCTATTTCTGATTTTGCGGGGTATTGGATCTGAAGTCCAGTGCGCGTCCAATGCAGCTGCATATACATTTTAATGCTATCTGCTCACAGCACATTAAATATCCAAAGGTGTTCTAAGCCTTTCCTGTTGTATTCATTTAAAGAAACAGCGTTTTTACAAGACAAATACCACTTCATTTTTGGCTGCTCAATTATTTTGCGCAATTTACATCCAGGGGTTAATTAAGCGTTGTTCTGCTGCTGTGGAGACTAAAAGAAACCGTCTTTTTCACCGGCAAAAAAGACATTTTTCCTTTAGCATAATTCACAAGCGAAGGTTAATTACAAGTTTTTCTCTTGTTGTGTAGCGTAAAATACACGCCATTGTAACACGCTACAAAGCTGGTAGTTTTTGGCTGCTCAATTCTTTTGCGCAATTTACATCCAGGGGTTAATTAAGTGTTGTTCTGCTGTTGTGGTGACTAAAATAAACCGTCTTTTTCACCGCCCAAAAAAATTTTTTGCCTGTAGCATAATTCACAAGCGAAGGTTAGTTACAATTTTTCTCTTGTTGTGTAGCGTAAAATACATGCCATTGTAACACGCTGCAAAGCTGGTAGTTTTTGGCTGCTCAATTCTTTTGCGCAATTTACATCCAGGGGTTAATTAAGTATTTTTCAGCAGTTGTACTTAGTAAAAGAAACGTTCTTTTTCACCGCCAAAGAAGAAATTTTGCCTGTAGCATAATTCATATCCGAACGTTAATTAAGCCTGTTTGTGCTTTTACATTCAGTAAAATACACAGTGTTTTTAAACGACACATACAAGTAAATTTTTCCTGGCCATTTGTGGAGAGCAATTTATATCCAAGGGTTACCCAAGCTTGTTACTGGGTTCATCTGGAGTCAAATACATGGTGTGTATTTATCATATACAGATATCTTCATCAAACAGTGTCTGTACATTTTAGAACAAATAGTATGTCAGACAGAGAGGTGGCAGGCTCTTCACCAGCGAGTGGCAGTGGCACAAACATTCCTGGAGCAGGCCCAGGTCGCAGCACAGCAAGAGGACGTCACAGCAGGGGTCACTCGGTGAGGCCACAACTGCCGCTGTCATCTAGCGGCCGTGTGTTGTTCAGCAACCCAATGGTTCTTGATTGGTTGACTAGGTCATCCACTTCCTCCCAGATGACATCTGACGACCCCAGCCAAGAGTCGGTGGGAACGTCAGGCACAACCCTTAGTTGGCATGGCCCGGGAGCGGGTCAGCGGCCCTCACCTGTCCTCAACCCGCCTCTGTCCCATCCGGTTCCCTCAGCCAGAGATCTACTATGTGGTCTGGGCTCAGCGCCACTATATAGCGAGGATGAAAATTTGAGGAGGGCAGTCAGCAGCTTCTTTTCAGCGAAGAAATTGGGCCAATATACCCTGCTTCGTGCAGTAGGCGGCAAAGTATAGATGTGGAGAGTGGCATAGGAGGTCATGTTGTGAGGGGTCAGCCTCTGCATACCAAGACCGGTGATGAGGACAGCAGTGACACAAATCGGTGATGATGTAGCCGACCGCACTTGGGAGCCGGGTGAGGCAAGGGCTTCATCATCATCAGGAGAAGAGGGCATCAGCTTGCGCGTCAGGCAGCCAGCAAGTGGGTTGTGTAGCCGTGAGTCAGCAGGATAGCAGCAGTGTGAGGTCGGGAGCCAAGCAGCCAAGGGGTAAAAAACCCGCTTTCAGGTCCAAGAAAGTAGCGGCACAGGGGCTCAGCGAGGCAGCGGCGGCAGTAGTCACTCAGTGCGGAGCGTTGGCGGTAAAATCAGCTACTCGGCGGTGTGGCAGTTCTTTGCTAAGACATAGGAGGAGCCGAATATGGGTATATGTAGAATCTGTAGGCAGAAAGTGAAGCATGGCCAGGGAGCTAACATTGGCACCATGGCCCTGCGTCAACATCCGGTGGCCTGGGAGAAACGTGGCTTAGATGTGGTGGTCCATCCTGCCGCCGCAGCAACAGCAGCAGCAGCGCCCAGTGGCACGCATGCCATTGCAGCCATTCAAGGCTCCACCACCTCTGCAGAAGGGAGCTTTTTCTCTTTGACATCATCTCCCGGTTCAGATGCTCCTGCTCCTCGCTAATCATGGCGCCAGCAGTCGTTCAGCGAGGCGATTGCAAAGAGACAACAGTATGTGTCCAACCATCCTAAGGTGCAGAAGCTGACCGTGCTCCTGTCCAAGTTGTTGGTACTGCAGTCCCTCCCTTTCCAAATGGTGAACTCTGCATCGTTCAGAGAACTAATGGCTTGTGCCAAGCCGAGATAGAGAGTTCCAAGCCATAATTTCTTTTCCAAAAAGGCAGTACCAGCACTTCATAAATACAGTAAGTAGAACAGCAGGTGGACCAGTCCTTGAGCTTATCGGTTTGTTCCAAGGTGCATGGCAGCGCGGACGTCTGGAGCTGTAACTACGGTCATGGCCAGTACATGTCCTTTACGGCCCACTGGGAGAATGTGCTTCCTGCCCAGGCACACCAACAACTTGAACAGGAGACGCCGCTTTCTCCTCCACGTTGTCAAACTGCGGCTCCTGCGCCAATGTCCGCCTCCTCCTCCTCCACCACCACCACCATCTCAGCCTCCACACGTACTGCACCATCATTCCACATGGGTAGGGCACCCCGGTTTCACGCAGGACTACACCTGGCTTGCCTCGGCGCACGAAGGCACACAGGGGAGGAACTGCTCTGCGTCATGCAGCAAGAAATCGATGTGTGGCTTTTCTCCACGCCAACTGCAAATCGGAACCATGGTGACGGACAATGGTTCCGAGGAGGGATGGTCCGAGGAGGGATGGTCCATGCGCCCTGCATGGCGCATGTGTTCAATCTGGTTGTGAAAAGGTTCCTGAAGTCTTCCACCGATCTTCAGAAGATTCTGAAAATGGCCAGGAAACTGTGCATGCACTTCATCCATTCCTACAAAGCCAGGAACACCCTCCTTGAGTTGCAGCGGCAGAATGACCTCCCCCAACACACTCTGATATGCGATGTTTCCACCCGTTGGAAATCCAGCCTGCACATGTTTGACTGACTGTATGAACAGAGAAAGGCCATTAACGATTTTTTGATGATCCAGGCGGACAGCAGTACTCCCCTGTGTAACTTTGATGTCAGTCAGTGGCAGCTCATGCGTGACACCTGCCGTTTGTTGAGGCCATTCGAGGAGGCCACGTTATTTGTCAGTCGCCAGGACTACGGGATAAATAACGTCATTCCACTGCTTCATGTCCTGGAACAGATGCTGAAAAATCTGTCTGGGCAGGGGACGGGAGCCGTGGCAACTACATCTCGCGGCCACATGGGGGACTGAAATGGAGGAGGAGGAGGAGGAGGACATTGGAGCAGAAGCATTGTCTGGTGAAATAAGTGGATTTTCTACCCAGGTGACAAGAGAGGAGGAGCAGGAGCAGCTGGAGGAGGTAGATGGAGATGAGGAAGACGAGGCAGATGACCCGCAAGCACAGTGGCAGTATACAGTGGAGATGGAAGCAGGGAGCAGTTGTGCAGATGGCCCGCAGCATGCTGATTTGCCTGGCGAGTGACAGCCGAATAGTCAGCATCCGGCAGAGGGATGACTTCTGGCTCTCCACCCTATTGGACACTCTCTACTGGTCCAAAATGGGAGCCCTTTTCCCAGCTGCTGAGAGGGAGGACAAACTCAAATACTCCGGAGTCAGTTGGCCGCTGCCTATGTGCGGCATTGTCCCTCCTCTGACAGGTCTGACTGTTCTTCAGCGCTCACGTACTACTGCCGTGGCTGCTGGGGGAAGGTGGGGGGGTAGGAGCAGTACCAGCACCAACAGCAGAAAACTAAGTCTGGAGTCACAGATGAGCAGCTACCATCACCTGACTAGTGAGGACGGCAGTCGCCAGCAGCAGCAGCAGGACCTGGAGCCGTCCCTGAACCAACAGTTGGTGGCCTACTTGGACAGCACTCTGCCACCCCAGTTAGAAGATCCGCTGGACTACTGGGCAGCGAAACTGGATTTGTGGCCGCAACTTGCCGAGTTTGCAGTGGAGAAGCTGTCCTGCCCTACCAGTAGTGTGGCATCAGAGCGGGTGTTCAGTGCGGCGGGGGCCATTGTTATCCCAAGGAGAACCCGCTTGTCCACGGGAAATGTGGAACGACTGACCTTTGTCAAGATGAATCAGGCGTGGATCGGCCAGGATTTCCACACACCAATGCCTTAGGCGTCAGACTACATCAGCCATGACGCCTCACCCAAACTGTGAGAAATGAGTCTGGGTTCAAACTACCTGCCTCAGCCACTATTCTGATGCCGCCACCCGCCTGATGCCACACATCTGCTGACAATTTATCCATCTGCCACCAACCATCTTTACCAGGGACTGATATTGCCACCCATCTCCACACTCTGTCATTGTGCCACTGTCTGACCTCATGCTGCTGCTGGAGTTGCAGGATCCGTGACATCCACACTGTGTCATTGTGCCACTCTGTGGCCTACTCCTGTTTTTGCCACCTCCAGAATGTCATTGTGCCACTGCCTGACCTCATGCTGCTGCTGCCGTGCCCTCCACACTGTGTCATTGTGCCACTCTCTGACCTCATGCTGCTGCTGCTGTGACATCCACTCTCTGTCATTGTGCCACTCTGTGGCCTACTACTGTTTTGCCACCTCCAGAATGTCATTGTGCCACTGCCTGACCTCATGCTGCTGCTGCCGTGCCCTCCACACTGTGTCATTGTGCCACTCTCTGACCTTATGCTGTTGCTCCTGCCGCCATCACCTCCACTCTCTGCCAATGTGCCTCTCTGTGGCCTACTCCTGTTTTAGCCACCTCCAGAATGTCATTGTGCCACTGCCCGACCTCATGCTGCTGTTGATGCCGTCAACTCCACACTGTGTCATTGTGCCACTCTCTGACCTCATGCTGCTGCTGTTGTTGCTGCCGTGCCCTCCACACTGTGTCATTGTGCCACTGTCTGACCTCATGCTGCTGCTGCCGTGACCTCCACACTGTGTCATTGTGCCACTCTGTGGCCTACTCCTTTTTTTGCCACCTCCAGAATGTCATTGTGCCACTGCCTGACCTCATGCTGCTGCTGCCGTGCCCTCCACACTGTGTCATTGTGCCACTGTCTGACCTCATGCTGCTGCTGCCGTGACCTCCACACTGTGTCATTGTGCCACTGTCTGACCTCATGCTGCTGCTGCCGTGACCTCCACACTGTGTCATTGTGCCACTCTGTGGCCTACTCCTGTTTTTGTCACATCCCGAATATCATTGTGCATCTCACTGACCTCATGCTGATGCTGCCGTGAACTCCACACGGTGTCATTGTGCCACTCTGTGTCCTCATGCTGCTGCTGCTGTGACCTCCACTCTCTGTCATTGTGCCACTCTGTGGCCTACTGCAGTTTTTGCCACCTCCAGAATGTCATTGTGCCACTCTCTGACCTCATGCTGCTGCTGTCGTCACCTCCACTCTCTGTCATTGTGCCATTCTGTGGCTTACTCCTGTTTTTGCCACCTCCAGAATGTCATTGTGCCACTGCCTGACCTCATGCTGCTGCTGCAGTGACCTCCAAACTCTGTCATTGTGCAACTCTGTGGCCTACTACTGTTTTTGCCACCTCCAGAATGTCATTGTGCCACTGCCTGACCTCATGCTGCTGCTGCAGTAACCTCCACACTCTGTCATTGTGCAACTCTGTGGCTGCTACTGTGCTGTTGACCTCCGCTCCAATGTCATTGTGCCACTCTGTGGCCTGCTGCAGTGCCCCCAGAATTTGTCATTGAGCCACTCTCTGACCTCATGCTGTTGCTGCTGCTGTGACCTCCACACTCTCTTATCGTGCCACTCTGTGGCCTACTACTGTTTTGCCACCTCCAGAATGTCATTGTGCCACTCTCTGAACTCATGCTGTTGCTGCCGTCACCTCCACACTGTGTCATTGTGCCACTCTGTGGCTATCACTGTTTTTCCACCTCCAGAATGTCATTG
Source organism: Phyllomedusa bahiana (assembly GCA_025379985.1). NCBI lineage: Eukaryota > Metazoa > Chordata > Amphibia > Anura > Hylidae > Phyllomedusa > Phyllomedusa bahiana. The sequence continues at coordinate 9,137 of JAODAL010046412.1, read as the reverse complement.
TGCCACTGCTGACCTCATTCTGCTGCTGTCGTGCCTCCACACTGTGTCATTGTGCCACTGTCTGGCCTCATCCTGTTTTTACCTCCCCCCAGATCTGTCATTGTGCCACTCTGTGGCCTACTCCTGCTTTTGCCTGCCCTCCACAATTTTCATTGTGCCACTGCCTGAACTCATGCTGCTGCAGCCGTGACCCCCCACACTGTGTCATTGTGCCACTCTGTGGCCTACTACTGTTTTTGCCACCTCCAGAATGTCATTGTGCCACTGTCTGACCTCATGCTGCTGCTGCCGTAACCTCCACACTGTGTCATTGTGCCACTCTGTGGCCTACTCCTGTTTTTGCCACCTCCAGAATGTCATTGTGCCACTCTCTGACCTCATGCTGCTGCTGCTGCCGCCGTCACCTCCACACTCTGTCACTAATGTTGCCACCTGAGCCCTCAGCTTGTTTTTTTCCAGCTGTTGCTGCCATGACTTTATCAGGCTACATTCCCGCTTGAGTTTTTTGGTCAGTTTTGCCCTCTTAAGTGCCCAGGGAATTTTATAGTGAAGCGATTCTAAGAGCGGCGGCAGTCATCTGCGTGTCATACTAAAACACAACATTGTATGAAGACCAAACCAAGCTCCCTCTGCATATTTAAGCATGGCACAACGTTCTACAGCACCCTGCAGGCTCTGTACAGCCTGGAAATAGCTGTTTTTTAATGCGATTCATCCCAAAGTAATTCGGACCGAATTTATTTTTGTTGGGAAATTCGGCGAAGTGACCGAATCGAATTTTTGAGACATTCGCCCATCTCTAAATATTATGTACTGGTAAATGAAAAAAAAAAACAATGGGGTGGAATGTGAACGTTTAGTCTTGGGCAATCACTTGTATTCTATTGTGCAGTACAATACATTTTCCCCAAAAAATTATTCTCATATAGCTCTCCTTTTTTAGGCAGGTAATAACATGAGTACTAAGATGGCAGCCACAGAGACCTTTATTAGGTCTCTGGCTGCAATGACAACTGGTGGGCACCCCACAATCTTGTTGTTAGAGGGGGATGATTGCAGGCTGCATGAGTATGCAGCACTGTCTTTTAATTATTTAGGTGTCACAAAGTATTTAAGTAGTAGTAATAAGCCAGGACCAGAGTTATTTTTACCACCAGTAAAGAGTGTCTGGAGTTAACTACAGCCCGCTCCATACTCTCTACCAACATCATGATGCAAATGTACATCAAATTTTGGCAAGTGGTAAGGCTTTATGCACATTTCTGTATTTTAGTAGGTACTCAGTATGGTACTTTACCTCATGTGTTTCCGGTTACCTACTAAGGTACACAGATGATAGGAGTAGAATCATGGCATGCAGCATCACATGTTATTATTACTGAGGAATGTAAGGTCTGATAAAGATACTATATAATGTTAGTTGTGCATTGTGAGTATCTAATAAACGTTGTGATATAAATTGACGGTGAGTGACTGAGCAGTACAATGGTTGGATCTGTTAGTAATGAAGAGTAGTTAGTCATAATTAACAGTGTCACATAAGCAATTAGCCTACAATACAATAAATAAATAAATAAATAAAAAAAATTTATAATAATAATAAATAGATAGATAGATAGATAGATAGATAGATAGATAGATAGATAGATAGATCATACCAAATCAACTTATGTTAGCAATTTCTAGGCACATAACTGCCTTCTTTGTCTGGCTATAAAACCAAGGGAATCAAATGGGCTATCTAAGGTTATAAGGTTATAAGTCTTATCACATGTATTATGGATAAATACTATGCATTTGTTTCTTTGCTACCTCAGAAATTGGCTCCTTATTATTTCTCCTTGAAAAGCAGATCTAGAGAGCAGCAATATATTACTGTTAATAGTAGACTTGGAGCATAATATTGTTATATTCCACAAGCGTTTAGTGAATGGGGAAAACAGACAAGTAAAAGCCAAGCAATTTCTTTCAACAATCAATTTGAATTATCTAAAAATAGACTTTCACAAAAGGCAACCATTCATTTCTTGCAATTAGTATTCTGTTCATTTTAGGTTTGCGCTTCTAACAGCTGTTAAGTCTTTGGTGCCGCTATAGGCACTTCCCAATGAAATCCTGATTAATAGACTGATTTTGTCCTTTTTCTTCACTCCCTGTCTAGATAGATAAATAGAAGTAGATAGAAACATGATAGAAAAATAGGTGTACAATAGATTGATAGACAGATAGACAGATAGATAGACAGACAGACAGACAGACAGATAGATAGATAGATAGATAGATAGATAGATAGATAGATAGAGAGATAAACATGTTTCAGTATCTCACAAAGGTGAGTACATCCCTCACATTTTTGTAAATATTGTATTATACCCTTTCATGGGACAACACTGAAGATATGATACTATGAAAAAGTACTTAGTGTACAGCTTGTATAACAGTATAAATTTGATATGTCCTCAAAATAATTCAACACACTGCCATCAATGTCTAAACTGCTGGTAACAAAAGTGTGTATACCTCTAGTGAAAATTGACAAATTGTGCCCTGAATGTCAATATTCTGTGTGGCCATCATTATTTTCCAGCACTGCCTTAACTCTCTTTGCATGGAGTTCACTAGAACTTCACAGGATGTTGCTGGAATCCTCTTCCACTCCTCCCTGACGACTTCATGGATCTGGTGAATATTATAGAATTTGCGCTCCTCCATCTTACATTTGAGGATGCCCCACAGAAGCTCAATAAGGTTTAGGTCTAGAGATACTGTATGCTTGGCCAGTTAATCATATTTACCCTCATTTTCTTTAGCAAGGCAGTGGTGGAATTGCAGGTTTGTTTTTAACGTTATCATGTTGCAATACTGTCCTGCTGTCCAGTTTTCAAAGGGAGGGGATCATGCTCTGCTTCAGTATGTCACAGTACATGTCAGCATTCATGGTTCCCTCAATGAACTGTAGCTCCCCACAGCCTGAAGCACTCATGAGCTCCAAATCATGACACTCCCACCACAATGCTTGGCTGTAGGCAAGACACACTTGTCTTTGTATTCCTCACCTGGTTGCCACCACACATGCTTGACACCATCTGAACCAAATAAGTTTATCTTGGTTTTATTAGACCACAGGGCATGGTCCTATAATACATGTCCTTAGTCTGCTTGTCTTCAGAAAACTGTTTGCAGGCTTTATTGTGAATCATCTTTAGAGGAGGCTTCCTTCTGGGATGAAAGACATTCAGACCAATTTGGTGCAGTGTATGGTGTATGGTCTGAGCACTGAAAGGCTGATCCTTTACCCCTTTAATCTCAGCAGCAATGCTGCAGCACTTGTATGTCTATTTTGAAAATACAATCTCTAGGCACTCAACTTCTTTGGTTAACCATGGTGAGGCCTGTTCTAAGTGGAACCGATCTCGATAACTGCTGTTTGATCATGGCCACCATGCTGCAGCTCAGTTACAGGGTTTTGACAATCTTCTTAACTCTTCTCATCCTGCTGGTTCTCACAGAAACATGACTCCAGGAATCTAACACCACATCCCTTGCCGCTCTCACCTATGGCGCTCTTCCCTTTACCCACACCCCAGACCTGAAAACAGGCCGGGTGGAGGAGTCGGCATACTTGTCTCCCCCCACTGCCCTTACCCGGTCTTGCCTCCCGCACCCTCACTCAATTTCCCCTCCTTTGAGGTCCATACCCTCAGCCGCTTTCGGCCATTTTCCCACACCGTCGCGGTTTTGTACAGACCCCCCCGGCTCACCCAGCATGTTTCTGGATCATTTTGCTGCCTGGCTTCCTCATTTTCTCTCTACCAAAATACCCACACTCATCATGGGTGATTTCATCATCCCCATTGATGACCCCATGTCTTCTTCTGCCTCTCAGTTTCTTTCACTAACCTCTTCCCTCGGCCTATCTCAATTTACAGAATCTCCCACCCACAAGGATGGGAATTCTCTTGATCTTGTTTTCTGTCATCTTTCCTCAATTTCTAACCTCACTAATTCTCCTTATACTCTCTCTGATCACAACCATATGTCCTTTACTATCACTAACTCTCAGCCTTCTCTGGAGACAACTGCCCATCACACATTCAGAAATATCCGCTCAATTAAGATCAAGGAACTCGCAGACACCATACAGTCCTCATTGCCACCAATCTCCTCCCTCTCCTGTCCTGACCTGGCTGTCAAACATTACAATGAAACTCTCTGAACCACTCTGGACATATTGGCACCACTCACACACTGTACCACCAGAGTCAAACGCCGGCAACCTTGGCACATGCCTCAGACTAGCCATCTACAGTGATGTTGCAGGTGTGCTGAGCATCTGTGGAGAAAGTCAAAGCTACCTGCAGACTTTGTCCACTATAAATTCATGCTCAGGACTTACCACACCGCACTTCACAGTGTCAAACAAGAATATTTCACCTCCATCATCTCAACACTATACAACAACCCAAAACACCTTTTTAACACCTTCCACTCCCTCCTCAGGCTTAATGCTCAGGCCCTCGTCACTGACCTCTGTTCTGAAGATCTGGCCACTCACTTTAAAGAGAAAATTGACAGAATCCGGCAAAACATTGCAGCTCAATCCTCAAGTAACACTCATCCTGTCCCTCCCCGCACGTTCTTTAGTCTGCTCTCAGCTCTTGACCCAACAACAGAAGAAGAAGTATCCGGCTTTTCTTGTCTGCTCGCCCCACCACCTGCTCTAGTGACCCCAGTCCCTCCCACCTTGTCCAGTCTATTTCTCCAGCTGTCCTCTCTCACCTTACTGAAATTTTCAACCTCTCTCTTTCCATCCTCCTTTAAACACGCTGTTATAACTCCTTTAGTGAAAAATCCCACTCTGGACCCATCCTGCACTGCTAATTACCAACCAGTCTCTAACCTTCCATTCACCTCTAAACTCCTGGAACGCTTGGTCTACTCTCGCCTAATCCGCTTTTTCTCTGTTAACTCTCTTCTTCACCAGCAATCAGGTTTCCACTTTTTACACTCCACAGAAACTGCTCTAGCAAAAGTTTCAAATGATCTCCTGACCGCAAAATCTCAGGGCAACAACTCATTGTTGCTTCTCCTTGATCTCTCTGCAGCATTTGACACTGTTGATCACCATCTCCTCCTCAGCATGCTCAGCACCATTGGCCTCCAGGACACCGCTCTCTCTTGGTTCTCATCCTACCTCTCTAACCGCTCCTTCAGTGTCTCATTTTCAGGTTCTAACTCCTCCTCTCTTCCTCTCACAGTTGGGTTCCTCAGGGATCCGCTCTAGGTCCTCTCCTCTTCTCAATCTACACAGCACCAATTGGACAAACCATCAGCAGATTTGGCTTCCAGTACCATCTCTACACTGTTAACACTCAATTATACACTTCCTCCCATGACATCAGTTCTAATCTCCTACAAAACACCAGTGACTTCTGTCTGCTTTCTCTGACATCATGTCTTCCATCTATCTTAAACTAAACCTCACTAAAACTGAACTTCTAGTCATTCCACCATCTACTAACCGACCCTTCCCTGCTATCTCTCTCTCTGTGTGTGACACCACCATAACTCCTAGGCACCAGGCCCGCTGTCTTGGGGTTATACTTGATTCTCATCTGTCCTTCACCCCATATATCCAATCCCTTGCCCGCTCTTGTCACCTGCACCTCAAGAACATCTCCAGAATCCGTCCTTTTCTCACTGTGGAAACAACTCAAACTCTCATTACTGCTCTTATTCTATCTCGTCTTGACTACTGTAACTCCCTGCTTATCGGTCTCCCTCTCTGAAAACTCTCCCCTCTACAATCTGTCCTGAATGCAGCAGTCAGGCTCATCTTTCTCTCCAGCCGCCATACCTGTGTCAGTCACTGCACTGGTTGCCCATTCAGTACAGGATACAATATAAACTCATCACACTCACTCATAAAGCTCTCCATATCGCTGCATCCCCCTACATCTCCTCCCTCATCTTTATCTACCACCCTACCCAGACTCTCCGGTCGGCGGATGATCTTAGACTACATTCCTCAGTCATCTGAACCTCCCATGCCCACCTCCGAGATTTTTCACGGGCGGCACCAGTTCTCTGGAACATAGTACCGCTGGCGATCAGGCACACTCACAACCCTCATAGATTTAAGAGGGCTCTAAGAATACATTTTCTCAGTCTGGCCTACCAGTATCCCTAATTGCTAACCTCCCCTCCCCACTCTCTAACACACACATTTTCTGTCACTCTCTACAATTCAGCAGTTATCTGTATATAGATTTACTGTCAGGGTGGCAGGTTCATCCGAATTCTACATAAAACACCCCCTATTTATGAAACATGGCTGGACCATTGTAAACCTAGCACTTCTTACCCTTCGTCTCACCCTACACCCTAATAGATTGTAAGCTCTTAGGGGCCCTCACACCTTGTGTCTCATCTGTAAGTAGCTTTTCATTGTGTAATGTATGTTTTTTTGTCTGTACCTACTCCCGTCAAATTATAAAGTGCTGCGGAATATGTTGGCGCTATATAAATAAAGATTATTATTATTTATGATAGATAGATAGATAGATAGATAGATAGATAGAGAGATCGATAGATAGATAGATAGATAGATAGATAGATATGGGATAGATAGATAGATAGATAAAAAAATTAATGGAGATAATCAGTGTAGTATAGCTCTGTAACACACCAAATATAAACTTTGGACTTATACTGTACATCTGTATGCCTACAATTGTGTACGAATGCACACATAGGTTTTAAAAGAAAAAATGGATCGAATCTTCTCTAAATTACAGGGATGCTTGCATTCTCTTCTTTTGTATTATTATATGTGCACTTAAAATGCTAAGTTAACTTATGATAAGGAGGTTAGTGAGTTGCTAGTTATCAGCATTTCACACTTGTGCTGACCATGTGTTGTTTGGATGTGTAGATACATAAAAAGTTGCAACAATCAGCTAAGCATTGCTTTGTCTTCATTTTACTGATCACTGGGACTCTCGGCACCAGGACCTCCATCTATTAAAAGTTTTATTATGTTCTAAGGTTTTTTCTATGCTAAATGCCCTTTAAAGGGTTGTCTATTTATTACATCCTATTTAAGAATTTAGTGTAGGTGCATTTAGGAACCTTATTTATTAGTCAAAGCTAAGAATGGCTACAAAGAGCATCCCTCTCACTTAAAGACGCTGCATGTCTGTGTATCACAAAGTCATAAACGCTTAAAGGGGAATTCACATTTCATTGATGAGCTTTACACATGTAGGGAAAACTAAATACAGACTATTACCAAATAAATTGCTGTTCTGATTTTTTCTTGATTTCAGAATCAGAGCAGTACTTTTCTCCTGCTTGTTTACAGAACCTTTCCTAGGTTACTGACCACCTCTCTCTGCACTAGAAACCAGACCAGGATGGTGGTGTCACTCCTTGCTGTGTCTTTTCAGCAGCATAGGAGTTTGTTTGTCTTTCGTACAAACAAACTTTAACTCTTTAGAACTCTGTAGCCTTGTGTCCCGCTGTTAAAACAGCAGCAGAATCTCCATCACCAATGTACCTAGGAATAGCAAAGCTTACATGTCAATCTGCTACAGAACCATCCACAGCTGAACCAGGCAGTATGAATCTAAAGCTGACTATGAAGAGCAGGCTCTGTAAAACATATCTCTTTAGATCACTTATGGGTTTATCATTGGGGGACTCTACTAACTAAAATAGATTGTACAAAGCAGATAATCTATTTAAGTAACTAACTATAGCACTCAAGAGAACTTGCTTAATGAGAAATAGAGCTCTGCTACATCTGTATATAAATGTGTGTATTTTATTTATGTCCGTAAATACATTAAGGGACATTTCTCCAGGGTCCACTTTATAAGTGCATTGCCCTCATGAGAACTGCATTACTGTTTGATTTTATTTAAGAGAATAGCGGCATAAAGCCCAGAGGGAAAGCAAGCTTTGGATTTGTAAGGACAGTGTTAAAGAAACTGAAAAAAACTGCTACTGCGAAGAATTCAATGCACATGCCCTTAGGTGTTAGGGAAAGAGTGAATGCAACAAGACTATGAATTAGCTGAATTTTCCCCAGAAGCTTGGATTAATAAGGATTAGGTTCAAGTTCCCAGTGATAAGTGCATGTTTTTTTCAAACTTGATTATGCTCCATGCTTGCATTCGGAATGATGAGAAATTAGGCAAAGCTGTTTTTCTAATTAAGAGTAATAAGCTCATGTCAACCCCCTACCATTAGTATCTTGGCTTCACGAACATTAAGTTTTGGTCTAGGTCCTGTTATTCATATTTCTAATAATGCATCTAACATAACTGTTTAGAATTCAAATGCTCAACAGCCTTTTCTGTATCAGGGGAAGGCATTTTTCCTGCTCTCATCAAATTGCTACAATTGGGACAACAAAATAAGCACATTAGAATCACTGATTTAAAGGTATTGCTTTTTTACATGTTATAAATTGTTGTATGTTGCATAAAATCAAACATGTCCACCAGTTTGCATAACTAAATAGAATGACTGTTTGTAAATTTAGTCACAACACGGAAGACAAGTAATTACATAAGCTGGTATAATGACAAATAAACACGCACATGACATTTTTTGAAGGCAAATTTAATGTTGAAAAACAAATATGAGCAACATGTAACAAATCAAAATACAAAGACTTAAATATTTGTAAACAAAATTGTTATCTGTTTATACTGGCTAATTAAAGCTTCCTGTTATCAGTCATACTGGATAAATCTCTTTAAATAAACAAAGACATTAGTTATGAGATATCATCAAACACATCTGAATAGATGACTTTGATTACATTATGGAAGTTAAGCCTCATGCAGATAGTATACTGTCACTAGCTGCCCGCTGGCTCGGCAGTTCCCATCTTATGTTATGTTTGGTAAGCAGCTTTTCCTGTTTCTTTGGCCATGCTGTGTGCACCATGAAGGTGTCTATGTTACTCCTGACTAACAGGGGAGGAAAAGCTGGTGTTTATCCTGTGTAGATTTAGCTGGGTGTGGTTTCTCTTGCCAATTTCCTTTCACCTGGTGCTTTATTAAGTGGTCTATCCCACACTTCTGGGCCTGGTCCTTGCTTACCATGTCTGCTGTGCTTGAATCTTG
>JAODAL010046411.1:0-30945 GCA_025379985.1 Phyllomedusa bahiana | reverse complement strand
GTTTAGGCGAGCCCAATTTTCATACATGTCCCCCTATGTGTTTAGAGTTTTAAGATTGATGTCAGTTAGCTTTCTCACTCAACTTACCAGACAAAGCTGAATGCCTAATAAAGTGTGGAAGAATTAAGTAATTGTTCTTTATATCAAGGTACTGATGGGGGAACAATATGGCCTGAGGGGTATGAATTGACCTAGGCTAATACTTACTCCAGAGTATCAATTGGCCTAGACCAAAATATACCTGGGGCATAATCTAGCCTAGGCCACTTTAACCACAGGTATAGTCTGGACTATGGGTATACGGTAGCCGGTTACACCTGTTTTTCCTTTTTCTTTTAGAAGATCCTGTTCTAACTAAGCCTTTAATGGAACTGGACATCTAGAGGAAGAAGGGAAAACTTTATCATATAAATTGAATGGAGGAGGGGAGAAAAATACATTGAACCACCAATGCAAACTAGACAGACAACAGTCCAAACATGCTCACCCTTCCATACGGGGCGAGCAGCTGCCAGAAACAATGAGCTGGTCTGCAGGAGAGCTACAGGAATTTAAATAGCTAGCTGAGCATGTGCAGGGCAGTATTTACCTTCTGACACAGGAACAGGAGGTCCTAAAGCCACCATCTTGGAAAATCCCAGTTAATATCAAAGAGTAGAAGCTGTTCACAGCAGTATCAAACACTGCAGAATGTCAATTCAGCTCAATAAGCCACACCAGATACCCCTGGTGACTAGTCCAGTTTTATTACACTGCTCAATATACAGAGTTACTAGCAGGACACTGTCTGTCAGGATCATGGACCTGTACATAACCAGACATAACCAAGTTGACACCCCAGGGGAGGAGTTCCCCTTGAATAGAAGCGAGACCATGTAAATTCACAAGTGCAAATTTGGCATATAAAACTTATGGGACAGATAAAAAAAAAAATCACACTCAGGTGTATGTCAGTATGTGGCTTATTATTAACTATTTGTTTACTTGCTGATTTTTAGAAGGTTCTGTCCTTGTTCAAGTTGGAATGCAAGACTTATTGGTGCTGCCGAGAACAATATGGAACTTTAGGTTTTTGCTTTGAATTTTTACTTTGTATGTAATAGATTTCATCATATTTCCTGATGTGACCTATTTAATCTGTCTAATGCATGTCTTGTCTACCAGATTTCCACACAGATTGAATTCAATGAATATAACATGTATTTCAAGGGGAACAAAAATGGATTTTCATTTGTAAAACACATGGATACCATGTCAAATACATGGGAAAATTCACTGTGTGAAGAAGCCCTTAAAAAGTATTTATTAAAAATGTCCTACTGGTTTGTGTCTACATCTTTTGTGTAGACCTGTAAATTTCCATTGGAATTGTATGTTGTATGCAGGATAGCCAATGTTTATGCAATATCGCCATAAACTCCTTATTTCGATCATCGAAAGGTCCAACAATTCTGAGTTGGGTTTCTTATTTCTTTTGTTCATTTAAGTTTGGATTCAAAAAATGAATTCCCGGTCTCTTAGGGGCTTTACAAAAGACGGTTTTTGTGGAGTAATGGGGTATCCCCCTCTCGGGAAAATCTTCCCGCAACCCCATATTGATGATAATAATTGGAAAAGGGGGAAATTTTCCCAAAAAATTCGTTTTTTGCGACTTCGCCGAATTTCCCAAAAAAAATTAGTTTCGGGCCCCAATTATTTGGGACGAACCCGGTTAAAAAAACAGCTATTCCTGGCTGGAGACCCTTTTGGTGCTGTAGAACATTGTGCCAGTTAAATATGCAGGGGGCTTGGTTTTGGTCTTCATACATGCTGTGTTTTTAATATGACACAACATGACTGCCCCGCTCTTAGAATCGCTTCACTCTAAAATTCCCTGGGCCTTAGGGGGGGAAAAATAAAAAATGAAGTCATGGCAGCGCAGCGGGAAAAAAATAAAACTGGGGCTAAGTCTACAATAGGAAAGAACACAATAGAGGTTGGGACCCACCCACACGTCGAGCACAGTAAGAGGACTCACACAGGGGTCCCCTGTGAGGCCAAAGCTTCCGGGTATCTGGGCCATGTGTTGACCTACACTAGGTTAACTTTCTCCGAGTGCATTGACAACATCAGCCAAGAGTCGTGGGTTTTTTCAGCACAACCCTTAGTTGGCGGGCCCCGGGGCGGGTGAGGGGCCCTCCCTGCCTCAACCCCCCTCTGTCCCATTCGCTTCCCACACCCAGAGAACTGGGGCCTATGTGCCCTATACAGTGGGCCCAACTATTTGAGGAAAATGGGAGAAAAGGGGTGGGGAAAAACCCCGTGCTTTTGGTAGAAGCGGAAGAGTGATGGGAGAGTTGCAAGGGGGGTTATGTTGGAGCAGTCAGATTTTGTACGGACACCGTTGAGGTGGCGGGGGTTTTAAAAGGCAACATAATAAATGTACCGATCCCCATTTGGGGGGCAGATAAAGAAAAGCAAGGCTGGGGACAAGGTATTCTGGTGCCCCTAGTTAAAAAAGGGCAAAAAGTGCCCCCCAAGGGAAAAATTCACCCCCACCCGTGCCCCCTTGGGCCCCCTTTTTTGCTGGGAAAAAGTGGCGCCTATGCTTTTTCCCCTCCCTTTAAACTCCCCATTGTTCCGGCCCTGGAAGTAAGGGCTTTATAATAATCATTGGGGGAAAGGAGGGGACCCTGAATGTAGGGGGCCCGGGAGTCGCATTGTGGCGAGTGGGGTTGGGAGCAAAGGGCCCGATTTAGCCACCACTTTGCAGGCCCCAAAAAGTAGCGGACAGGGGTCCCGGGTCGCGGCGGTAACGTCGTCAGTGGGGGAGCTTTGGTGGTAAAATCACTATCGGCGGTGTGCCGGTTTTATGCGGACACAGAGGAGGCGAAATAATTATGTAAAATCTGTGGGCAGAAAGTAAAGCTTGACCAGGGATCAAAAGTTGGCACAGGGCCCCTTGCATTAACTCTTCGTGCAACTACGTGTTCAGAGTGGGGTCCACCTTTGTCCAACAGCAGCAGACCCAGTGGAAAGCCTCCATTTCAGGAAAGGCCAAGGTTCACCACTTTTGAAATAAAGACAACCCCTGTCTTTTCCATATCTCCCGGTCCGTATTTCCTACTCCTCGGCACTCTGGTCCCAGCAGTCGTTCATCGAGAGATTGCCAAGAGAAGCAGTTGGTCTACCCCATTTAAAGTGCAAAGCTGCCCTTTTCCCCAATTCCAAGTTGGTGGTACGCCGTCCCTCCTTTTAAGGGGGACTTTGCCCCCATTAAAAAAAAACTGCCCGGGAAACTTGGCCTCCCTTCTCCCCAATTGTAACGACAGGGTAGTGGCCCCTCAGGCCCGAGCAAGTGGTGTAGCGGCCACCCGGGAGGGGGTCTAAGTGGTCCGGTTTTCCCCCCAGACCCCCGCGAAAGGCGGATGGATTTTCCCGCGCCGGGAGTCCTCCCAGGTCGCTCCCCTGGTCGCTAGCTTGGGGTGGCACCCGAGGGCAGCAAGGTAGAATCGTAAGACGAAAAACGTAGTCAAAGGTCAGGCCAAAGGGGGGCAGGGGTGGAGATTGGGAGGTCAGGTAACGTAGCAGAAAGGTCGGGTCAGGGAGACGGAAGATGAAACGGGGGGAAATTGGAACAGGAAAAAATATTGAACGGGGGGGAAATTTTGATGAACAGGGGAAAATGATTAACAGGAATTTTTCAAAAGGGGGAAATGGTGAACAGAGAAAAGGCCATTTAAGTTTTTAATGACAAGTTGACGGGGTTTCCCCCGGGTAAAAAAGTCACACAGGGGGGAAAACTTCCGGGGTCATGCAAGTTTTCTCGATTTTTGGGTTTTTTCCCGCGACGACTGAAAATTAGAAAAACCCTGTGACAGACGTGGAAAGGAAATGGTGTCCCCCCTGGTAGGAGGGGGGCTGAGCCATGCTCCCCGCATGGCATACATGTTCAAAAGGTTTTTCAATCTTTAACCCATCTGCAAAAACATTTAAAAAGGCAGGAAACTTTGCTGCACTTCAGCCATTCTTAAACCCCCAAAACAAACCCCCCTTTAAGCTGCAGGGCAAACATTTTTAATTCCCCGCCCCATGGTATGAACGACTTATGAAAAGGAAAGGTATTAATATTTATTGATGTCCCCTGGAAGGAGTCACCCCTGTGAATTTTAATGTCGGCCAGTGGCAGCTCATGGTGAACTGCCGTTTTCTTAGGCCATGCTGACACGGGGCAGTCGCCAGGGGTACGGGGTGAATAAAGTCATTCCTGCTTTTAAGTTTTTTACGGGCGCGGTAGTGGATTTACTGGCCACCCCAAGCGTGACAATAGCCCCCCTAGGGAGCGGACTCTAAGTAGGGCCCCGGTTTTACCAGGCCCCCCCAAAGCGGGGGGACTTGCGCGGCGGGAGTTACCCCGGTCACTACCCTGGTGACTTGCTTGCGGTGGCAGGGGTGTATCGTGGTACAAAATTAAAGGCAAACTCTGAGTCGGGGACAGGGGTAAAGGGTTTGGGCAGGCGGCAGTGGTTGTGGGGGGAAGGAGGAAAAAAGGTTGGGGAAAGGTATGAAGCGGGCTGAAAAAACCTTTCTTAAAGGTCTAAAAATTATTATTATTTTTTTATAGTCTTGGAGGCGGTTGTGTGAGGAGCCTTTTCCTTTTCAAATGCGCTAAAGAATTTCCCCCAAACTTTTTAAAAATTTGGAAACCCAGATATAGTTCAGCAAACGTTTCCTTTATCACCGTATTTTTGTTATGAACAAATGAAAGTTTATCAATTGCTTTCTTAAAAACTTGAAAATCTGTGTGGATGTAAATTTGTCCAAGGGAAAAGGGGGGGCCTCCCTAAGGACTTGTGTTTTTTCTTTCTGTAAAATTGGACATACGTTCATTCTTCATACGAAGAAGTTATCCAAAGCCAGTTTTTCAGCCTTTGCTTTTGCTCTTTTTTGTTTGCCCATTCCGTTTTGCTGAATTCAAAAACAATGGACAGAATGCAAAAAATGCACCTAAAAAATTCCGGAGTTATGGTCTCCTTCGTTCAAGTTCCATACGCTGCATTGAAAAAAACTTTTGGGGTAATGAGAAAATGGATTCAAAGCACCCCCTTTATATTATGAGGTTTGATGTCACTGCTTCCCCCTCAATGGTTTGGGATGCAGAGGGTGACGCTCGCCAAAAAAAAATCCCCTGCCATCTCCCCATCAAAATTTAAGAAGCGGGGGTGTTTTTACCCACCTCTTCGGCCAAGTAGCTGTGATGTCCTCAAAAAGTTTGTCCTCCGGTATAGTGGCCTGAAACCCCGACCCCAATATAGTTTTTTTGGTGAGAGACCGAACGGGACAGAGGGGGTTGAGGACGGTGAGGGCCAAACCTGTTCCGGGCCATGAACTAAGAGTTGATTATGACCCCAAAGATGTTGGGTAGGGTTGCTATGTATTGGGGAAGTTGTTTACCCCTCAAACAATCAAGAAACCCTTGGGTTGTGATCAACACCCGGCCGTATGATACCCGGCCCGTTTGGCCCCCACCGAGGGGACCCCGTGCGACGTCCATACTGTGATGCCGACCCTGCCCGCTCCAGGAATGTTTGTTCCCTGCCTCCAAGTGAAGAGCCCTTTACCTCTGTTGACATATGTTTGTTCAAAATTTTCAGACTCTGTTTTAAGAAGAATTGTATATGATAAATACACACCTGTATTTGATCCAAATGAACCCATCAGCTTGGGTAACATTGGATATAAAATGGCTCCAAAATCACCGGAAAAATTTACTTGTCTTTGCTTTAGAAAAAACTGTGTATTTTAATGAATATAAAAGCACAAACACGCTTAATTACCCTTTAATTAAATTGCACCCAGTAATCCCAGGAAAAAATTAACTGGTATGTGGCATGTAAAAATGCATGTATTTTACTGACTACAAAAGCAAAACAGGCTTAACCCTTGGATTATAATTGCGCTACAGAAATCACCAGGAAAAAAATTAACTGGTATGTGGCATGTTAAAACGCCGTGTATTCTACTGAATAAGAAAGCACAAACAGGCTGAAATATCCTTTGGATATAAATTATGCTACAGAAATAACCAGGAAAAAATTAATTCGTATGTGGCGTGTAAAAACACTGTTTATTTTACTGACTACAAAGCAACAAGCAGGCTTAAAATAATTGTTTCCTGGTGATTTCTGTAGCAAAATTTATATCCAAGGGTTAACTTGTATGTGGCGTGTTAAAACGCCGTGTATATTACTGAATATGAAAGCACAAACAGGCTTAAAAAAACCTTGGATATAAATTGCGCTACAGAAATCACCAGGAAAAAATTTACTCGTATGTGGCGTGTTAAAACGGCGTGTATTTTACTGAATAAGAAAGCACAAACAGGCTTAAATTACCTTTGGATATAAATTGCGCTACAGAAATCACCAGGAAAAAATGAACTGGTATGTGGCATGTAAAAACGCTGTGTACTTTACTGAATAAGAAAGCACGAACAGGGGGGGGAGGGGCGTGGCCTGGCGTTGTGTGATGGCGGACGTCTGAAGCAAGAACTCTGTACAGTGATCCCATAAAGCGGCAAAATTGAACCTCCAGCGGTCAGTTACTCCACTCTCCTCACCTTTACTGGAGCGGGGATCTTTCTGAGACGCCGGCTGACGCACGATCTTCTCTGCAGCTCAGCTGATAAACGGCACAGCGGAGAGAGCAGCTGGGGAGATCCCCGGACTTCAGCACACAGAGAGTGCACCTCCTGCCCTCAGCCTGCAGTAGTGACGGTGGTGCTCGCAATCTCCGGAGCTTCCCGGCCACCCGCTTCATCACAGCTGGGACCCGGCGGGTACTTGGAACCGCCTGACCCAGACTTCGCGGTCTGGTCGCAACACGTGGGGGTGAGTACCGCTCCCCTGCTTCGAGCCACCCGCGGACCCATTTTGCAGCAGCCATCCTGTTCTCGTCTGCTTGCACGCACAGTACCGCTGTCATACAAATCCCCTCACCTATAAGCGGCGTGACCCGAAGCCTTCATGAGCCTTGCCTCTGGTTTTGAATCGGCCCGTGCACAGAGGAGGTGGGCAGCTGAGAGGCCCTGTCTTCACCTTGGCAGGCACCTATTTTGCAAAAATAAAAAAGCCTGCGAATATTTCCCGCCTCAGCGTGCCGGCCTTGCTTCAGCCCTCTTAAACTGGAGCAGTACACTTCCACCCTATGCCTCCATTTTAAATACATATACCCTACCCAGCCTGTTATAAGCAAGGCTAGTAAGTCTCAGAAACTCACAGCAAACTGTGGCACAATTGAGTAATGTTACCCGTCGGTACATTACTCCAGCCTCTGGTACTCACTGCCTCCTACTGCCTTCTCACCCTGGTTCCATCACTACTTTACCTAGATGATTGCAGACATTCTCAAGAAATTTTTTAAGCAAAAGTAAAGGGGAAAAAAATAAATAAATAAATATATAGGTTGTCTTTACTCCTCTCTGGTTACACAAGTTCTCCTCCTGTTAACCACCATACGTTCTGATTGCACAGTCCTAATGGGCGGCACTTCGAAAAAAAATCAGCCTAAGAAACTGGCCAAGTTGACGGAGTTCTTCCTCCCTCAGCCATTCCTCCTCATCGCCTACTCACTCACATAACTGGGTCGATGGATTACGACCCACGACTGTGCTGAATAAACCATCCTCTACGGAGAACACCCTACGACAGTTATTCTCCCTCTTTTAGAGAACATCTCCAAAACGACTTTAAACAAATGATGAGAGGACTTTAGAGGGGATATCCAATCCTTGGTCTCCAGAACAGACCATATAGAAAGTAAATAGCAGAATTCTACGTCTTATCATAATCTCTTATAGACTCTCACTCTGCCTAGAAGATGAAGTGAAACGGTTGTCTGCAAGGTTCTAGATTTTAGCAGACAGTCCGTAGATCTAACATTCGTATTAGAGGAATCCTGAGTCAGTTGGCTCTGACACGCTTCTTCCTTTCCTGTGGATCTAATGGCTGTGGCCCTCCCGACAACCTCTAATTTGGATCTAACAGTGGACAGAATCCATCAGCTTCCTAAGCCCAAACACATTGCCCCTTCACTTACGCGCGATGTTATTGCAAAATTCACTTTACCGTACAAAGAAAACTTCCTCAGAGCACTACGAAAGGTGTTCCTCTTCCTGACAGATTTAAAGACTTCTCCATCTTTCCAGACCTATCTGCAGAAACATGCTTAAAGAAAGGAATTCGCCTCCTTTACCAAAATCTTGTGAGAGCATAACATTCCCTATCACTGGGGATTCCCAGTCAAGCTGATCATAACCAGAGATAACTCCCCTGTTGTCTGCACATCCCGGGCTATGGTCCAGGATGTCTTAATGTCTTGGGGGCTTATTTCTACCCGGCCAATACCCCAATCTGAAAGGGTAGAAAAAAAACCAGGGTTATTTCTCCTCTATGGTCAGAGAAACAGTGTAGAAGACGTCAAACACCTGAGGACTGACAAGATTACCGCCTACCAACTACCTTGCTGTCACTGGGAGCTTGCCCATGGACCAATATACAGGTTCTGTTATTTGTTCTGTTTGCTCTTTGCCTTTCTCCATCCCTGTCACCTGCACGTGACTTTTCCCCCTCTCCGCTTGTTCCCTCCTTGACGCGAATAATTTGAGTTCAGTCATGTATTTGTATTATATGCTCCCTATGCATGTTTTTTGGTTGTTCCCGGTTCTTTTTATTGCCATGTCATTTTGCCTGTGTGTCAGTCATGCATACATACATGTCCTTCAAGCCTATAAACCTCTCCACCTTTGGCGACTATCTAGGTATTTTTCAGGATTATCATGGGGATTAAATTTCTTTCACTTAACTCTAATGGCCTCAACTCGCCTTTTAAGAGATCTCTTCTTTGGAGGGGATGCACTAAATTTCAAGCAGATGTAATTTGTGTTCAAGAAACACACTTGAAGCCCTCCGACTCATTTTGTCTACCTCACAAGAAATTTCCTATCTCATATTTTTCTAGCTTAAACGCGAAAGAGTGCAGGTGTGGCCATTTTTTGTTAAAGATTCCCTAAATTTTTCAATAATGAATTCGGTCCTGGACCCCAAAGGTAGATTTATTATTTTACAATGTACCCTTGATTCTTCCCTATTTACAATTGTTAATCTATATGCACCCAACAAGCGTCAATTATCTTTTATTTCCAAAATTATTGCTAAAGGGTAAGACAATGTCAATTGGTGATATGTGGCGATTATAACATAGCTGTTGATAATCACGTGGATCGCTCGCGGGCTAACGTTGGTGGGGTACCTGACTTACGACCACTGCTTCTTGAAGAAAATCTCCATGACCCTTGGAGGTATTCCCAGCCGTCGGAGCGAGATTACACTTTCTTCTCCGCAGCCAGACATTCCTACGCTACGTTAGACTACTTCCTAGTGGACAAACTCACCTTCCAAACGTAATGTCCACAGACATAGGCTATGCAACATGGTCCGACCACACTCGATTTTCCTGACCCTTCGTAGTAAGGTTATGCCTCCGTCCTTCTGCCCTTGGCGTATTAATCATTTCTTACTGAAATCCCCCCTTCTAATCACCGAAATTAGGATACCCTGAAGGAATTTTTTTAAATTATTCTTCCTCTGTCTATCTCCCCAGGTCTTATGGTGTGCACATAAGGCGTATATAGAGGCGTTTGTATTAGGATAGCTTTAGAGAAAACGCAAAAAAGATAAGGAACTTTTTGATTTACTAGAAGATATTAAAATCACTGACTTACAACTCAAAGCATCTTTAGACCCTTTACTAAAAACTAAATTAACCGACCTCAAAAACCGCCTTCGAACTCTAAATCTTTACCGTTATGAACATCACCTGTCCAAACTAAAATGGAGTTTTACCTCACAGGTGATCGACCTGGAAAAATACTTGCACGACGCGTAAAAAAACTGCAAGCTAAATCTAAAACCATATATCTGTCATGCCCCTCTAAAGGTAAAATCTATGATCCCCAAAAAATAGCAGATGCTTTTGCAGACTACTGCAGCTCTTTATACAACTTCAAACATGACTCCTCTACCCCAGCCTTCAAAAGAGCATATCCACCAGTTTTTGAACAAAATATCGCTACCCATGCTATCCGAGGATCAGTTACTCCATCTAAATTCACCTATCTCGGACTACGAGATTAAAAGAACGATAACCCAGGCAAAGTTAAACAAATCACCTGGCCCAGACAGGTTTACAAATGAATACTACAAGTTATTTGCTGATACCTTGATACCACACCTTAGAAATACATTTACTTCCATTGTCTCTTCTGGGTCACCTTTACCAGAACTGCTAACAGCCACCATTACTACGATACCTAAACCAGGAAAACCTACTGATTTAGTAGCAAACTACCCAGCCATTTCCCTTTTAAATAGTGATATTAAACTCTTCTAAGATTTTAGCCAATAGGTTAAATGATATTCTTCCTTATTTAATAAACCCAGATCAAGTGGGTTTTGTAAGAGGCAAGTAAACCCGAAATGGCACTAGAAGAATTATTGATATTTTCTCTGAGCACTCTAAAAAATATACTCCTACGGTGCTTTTATCTCTCGATGGAGAGAAAGCATTCGACCGAATTAATTCGGTCCTATATGAAAGAAGTTTTATTACACTTTGGTTTCAACGGCGACTTCCTTAACGCAGTTCTCTCTCTATACACGTCACCATCCGCCAGAGTTTCCTCCTCGGGATTCCTTTTCAAATCCTTTCTAATCTCGAACGGCACACGACAAGGCTGCCCTCTCTCCCCGCTCATATATGACCTGTGGGTCGAACCTCTTGCTGAGCATATTCGGAAACTAGATCTGATTAAGGGAGTCCCCATTAATTCGAAGGAACACAAAATTAGTTTATATGCCGACGACATTTTAATTCTATGTCAAGACCCCAAATCGTCCATTCCAGCGTTACTTTACGTCCTCGACTCATATTCCTCAATATCTTACTATAAACTAAACATGTCCAAAACAATTTTATTACCTATCCATTGCCCCCCCTCCTTAAAGTCCCAATTGTCGCAATACCAGTTCACCTGGTCAGATTCTTTTGTTCCCTACTTAGGCGTAAAACTCTTTCTATATTCATACCAAACCTTGGAAGTAAATTTACAAAACATCCTCTCTAGCATATCTGAAGAAGTAGAGAGACTTGGCCATTTACCTTTGTCCTGGCTCGCCAGGATAAATGTCTCTAAAATGCTACTCCTTCCCAAATACTTATACTTCCACTTTAGCTAGGCTTCAAAAACTACTTCATAATTCTATATGGGGTAACAAAAGACCAAGATTTAACAAGCAGTACCTTCACACCTCGCTAAAGAATGGAGGTCTTTCTGTCCCTGATCTAATCCTTTACAACAAAGCAGCAATACTTGAGCCCATCTCCCAACTGTGGAGCTCCCCGGAGTCTCATCGGTGGTCCTCACTGGAGAGTTCAGCAATCGCTAAGGGCTCATTAAAAGATTCTCTGATTGCTGCTCTTTGGGGTACTAGATATCCCACATTTGATTTCCCCACCCTTGATCAAATATGTACTGTTTGGTACAAATATATTATTCCCCTCCATTGGCTTCACATTCCTAGAAATCTAAGTTCTTTAACCACGATCTATGCTGAGTCTCCTCATCTTTCACTTTCCACATGGCTGAATAGGGGAATCCTTAATATCGGGGACTTATACTCCAACGATATACTTAAATCTTTTGAGGACCTTAAGAAACAATTCGACCTCCCTAATAACCAATTTTACGTCTATCTGCAAATCAGACACACGCTCCAAAATTGGGACTTTCCCAGTCCCTCTCGGTCTAATATTACGTTTCATAAATTCCTGACCCGACAAAAAGGTTATGAACGAGGGTTATCTTTGATTTATTCTTCTTTATTAACAAACGGAATAAAAGAGAACCGGATTACGCATAAAATGGGAATTAGACTTAGGCAAATGTTCTCTGGGAAGAATGGAGAAACCGCAGCTAACATAGTTCGTAAGTACTCAAGATGCATTAACCATGTGGAACTAATGAGAAAGATACATCTACGATGGTACTTGACACCTTGTAGATTAGCTCACACATCCTCAGATCTCCCCGACCTTTGTTGGAGACTCTGCGGGCTGCGTGGTTCGCTGTTTCACATGTGGTGGAGTTACCCTGTAGTACACGGACTTTGGGGGGAAGTTGAGTTATTGTTGTCTGAAATTTTTGGTATCCTATTTTCCCCCCAGAGTGGGCAAAAATGGACCTTTCTTTATGTTCGGTCCAGCCTTTACCCAACGGTACTTTTCCTGTTGTCCGAGTGGGTTTCCCCGCCCCCCCAAAGCCCAGGAACTTGATCTCGCCCGACCCAAAGCGTTCCCTCGCCTGGCCCCGGTTTTCCAAAGACAACGCTGTCACTTCCTATCCCTCCCCAGTGAAAAACCCATTGAGGGGGGACCGGGAACTTCTTTTTTTCCCGAACAGGGTGTCCCGCCGTCGGGCAGAAAAAAATTGTGCCTTTATGTGCCAGCCCGGATCCTTTGGGAAGGGTTTGCCCGCTTCGCCCCCCAGTGGCAGGGAAACGCCCCCAACCTAGGTTTGTCGGAGAGGGTCCCCTAGGTGTGAAAAATTCCCTCCACCCTTTATGGAGGTTGAGGTCTGTTGGGTGCCGGAAAATCCTTTTCGGGCCCCCGCCTTTTCTGGCTTGGCCCGCCGGGAATTTTTATTAAACGCCCCCCGGTGTCCCAGTATCCCTTCCCGGTGCCCCGTCTGGAGAAAACCCGGGGGGATTTCCTCCGTGAGTGGCGAGCTTCTAGTGAGGCCCTTTTTCGGCACGTAACCCAAGCCATTGCCCCTTTCCGGTGGGGGGTTTCCCAAAAGGGAGAAGTCCCCTTCTTTGCCCCTCCCCCGGGTCGTCCTCAGCGATCTTTTGGGTCTTCCGTGGCTGCACCCTTCCCCCGACCCTCAATGGGGCCGGGGGGGTTCTAGCTGGGGTTTCCAATCCCAGAATCGCTGTCTCTCGTTCCGCGGCAGTCCGGGCCATTCCCCCTCATCGCTTCCGGGCCCTGCCGGTTTTCCCCACGAACCCCGGGAACGGGGAGTCTTTTGGAGAACGGGCCCGAACCCCTTCCTCCTCTTTCGCCCCTATGCTGTCCCTTTGGGCCCTCCTTCCGGGGGGCCAGTCCTCCTGGGGCAGGTTCCCCTTTTGTCCAGCCCAGGCTCAAGGGCCATGTCGGACTATACCCGTGAGAACCTGCAAAAGGGGTTTTTATTCGCAAGCCCTCTCCCCCCGTGGAGCCGGGTTTTTTTTCTTACAAAAGGAAGGATGGTTCTCTCCGCCCCTTGAAAACGCTCCCGGGGTCTGAACCAGATTACCGAAAAAAAACGGTCCCCGTTGCCACTAATTAGGGAAAAATTTTGCCGTTACAGGGAGCCAAGGTGTTTCCAAAATTGGACCTGGCGGGGCATTTTAACCCCATCAGAACCCCGTGAGGGGATGGTGGAAGACTGCGTTCAATACCCGCGGGGCCCATTTTGGTATCTGGTAATCCCTCGGGTGTGAAATGCCCCGGCGGTCTTTCAAGAGTTCGTAACGACTTTCAGGGACGCTTTTTACCCTGTGTCAGTTTCCCTGGACGCACCCGGGTTTCCCCCCTGACTCCGGACCCATTTTTTCGGTACGTGTCCGGGCAAGCCTTCCCCAAAAAACCCCTGTAGCAAATTAGGAAGGTCTTTCCCCCAAAACCCATTTTGCCTTTCCCCGGTTACATCGTCTCCGCCCGAGGTCTAAAAATGGATCCCACTAAGTTTCTTTTCTGAATGGCCACGACCTTTTGGACTTCGAGCATTAGTTTTTTGGGCTTTGCGAATTTTATCGACGTTTTCTCATTTCCTATTGGTGGCCCCTATGTGGCCCTCACCAGGAAAAAGGTAATCCCAAATTTTGGGCCGGGCCCGGCGAAAGGCCCTTCTCTAATTAAGTGGCCTTTGTTCCGCCCCTTTTTTGTCACGCCTAAACCTGAAAAGTTTTTGTCTGGGGTGGATGCCTTTCTGTGGGGGCCGGAGCTTCCTTACTCAAAAGGGTTTCCCAACGGGAAAAAACTACCACTGCGGCTTTTCTTAAGACCTTTCATCGGGGAGGGAAAACTATGCTATTGGGGGGACCGGAATTACTCCAATCAAGTTGGCCCGGGAAAGAGTGGCGGATTCTTCTAAAAGGGCTTTTTCGAGGGTTTTTAGGTCACAAAATCTTCAGTATCCAGTCGGCCAGCCCTCACCCGGCAAACGCCCGGTGGTCTTTTTCTTTTTAGATTTGATTCGGATCCATTTTCACCCTGTGAAAAGAACTCGGGCAGGCTCTTCTCGCGCATTGACGTCACGGGGAGGGGCCGCGCCCCAAAACATTATACCTCCGGAAGCCTGACCCAGCGCACTGTCCTCCCTTTGGCGATACCTCCTGGCAAAGCCTCGTTCGGCCACTTCCCCGCGCAAGAGAAACCTGAATTGGGGGGAAAACCCCTCGTTTTTGAGGACATCCGGGGGCCCGCAGATCGTTCCCAATTTTATTCTCGGTTTTTGGGTGGCCGGGTGGCTAAAATACTAAAGGACTTCGTGGGGTTGGGCCGTGCTACTTTGCCCGGAAAAAGGTGCCCCCGCCACGGTCCCTGGGCGTGCGACCCCCCGCACACACCAGTATCCCCTTGGTCCCCTGTTTTCGGGGTGGTTTTTATCACCCACCTTCCCTCCTTTAGGGGGAACACCGTGTCTGGGTCATTTCGGTAGGTTTTGAAGATGTCACACTTCGTTTTCCCACTGCCGGGTTACTTCCCCCACCACGTCTTGCCTCCCCGTTCTTTAGTAAAATCTTCGCTAACGGCCTGCCCCCAGAAATCGTCTCTGTCGTGGGGTGCCCTTGTTCCAAGTTCTGGCGCGCACTCTTCCCGATTTCAGGGGAAGTTAGACTTTTCTTCATCCCACATCCCCTTTTTTCGGGGGGTAGAGGGGTCAATCGTTTTTGGGCAGTTCTTCGCATTTTGTTTCTGTGCAGGAGAGGGCCGCCTCCCCCCCCTGGGCCCCGGGGAAATTTTCTACAACTCACTGGATTCCGGGGCTTTTGGGGGGTCTCCCTTTTTGTTGTATATGGTCGGATCCCCCCCCCCCTCTCCCTTGCCCCCTCCCTCCGAGGTGCCCTCTTAGATAAATTGGGGCCACGAATTTTGGCTTGGGGCTGTCGTCGTCCCTGCGGTGCTGTGCCCGTGTGAAGGCCCAGGAGACGAAAAAGGGCCCCTCCAATCTTTACTCCGGAGAAAATTTTGGCTGTCCCCCAAATTGTGGTTTTAAAATCCCCAGCACAAGCTGGGGCCCGCTTCTGGGGCCCTTTGAAATCCCGGCCGTTTAAACCGTTTATTAAACCGACTACCACCACCCTGCGGATCCCCAAATTTTTTTCCGTATCCCCCCTGAAGCCTGTCGTGTTGAACCGCTTCTCCAGAAAAGTTTCCCTCCCCCTCCCGAGTTGTGTAACAATTTCGGTCAAAGAGATCTTTGGCTATGGGGGTCGGTTAGGGGTAAAAGGAATTTTGGTTGTTTGGGGGGGTTCGGTCCCGGGGGGAGGTCTGGGAACCTGAGGGAAAAAATCCCGGGGGCGCCCCGGGTTATATTGCGGTTTCCTGAACCAGAAAGAGGGGAGGGGCCTGGGGGGGGGGGGTTTTTTAAAGTCACGAGTGGTTCCGCGCCCCTGCCCGGGCTGGGGCGACTGTGCGGCCACCCCCCCGGGGTCCGGCGGCCCTGCCGGTTCCGGGGTCGGGGCCGGTGCCGCTTACCTCTCCGCGCTCCCGCGTCCTCCGTTTCCTGGCGGCGGATTGGGTGCCCCGGGCCGGCCTTTGGAACCCCCCCCCCCCCCCGCCCCCCCCCCGGCTCTCCGGGTTTAAAGGGGCAGTCGCCCATTATTTGGGTTTAGGGCAGGTGATCTATTTAACCCCCTTCCTTCCGGGTCACCTTTGCCGGATCTTTAGTGCGTTACTGCCTTCAGAGAAAGCTTCTTCTGCCTTGTTTCCTGACGTCCGTGTACCGAACCGTCTTCGCTCTGTGTCTTGACCACGAACCATTGCCGCCTGCCCTGACCTCTTGCCTGTCCCCGACTTCGCCTACGTCTCACGATTTTGTACCACGCACTGCCTTGGCTGCCACCGCAAGCAAGTCAACGCCAGTGGGACGACTGGTAGTTCTCCGCCGCAGCAAGTCCATCCCGCTTTGCGGCGGGCTCTGGTGAAAACCGGGTTCTACTTAGATTCCGTCCCCTGGTACGGCTTACACCATCGCTTGCGGTGGTCCAGCGGATCCACTACCTGCATTCGTTACACATGTATTGATAGCTACCAGGTCAATCATAGCTCTACACTGGAAAACTTCCTCACCTCTATGTCTTAAAGAGGTTATTTCCAAGGTAAATACCCAATTCCACTCTGAAACATGCCTAGCAATTCCGCCACATCTGAGTTTAAAAACACACGGCAAGTGGGTTTACTGCTCCTCCTCCAGATTCTATCTGTAAATTGTCCAGATGTCATGTCCTAACTCAACTGATTTTTAACCTTACCTTAGTACCCTTTTGCATTTCCTGCTCTTTACCAGTTGCAGTTCATTATTACTAGTGTTGAGCGATTGCGTTGGCTATCGAGATCGATCGATAGTCGATAGTCGGCCGCTATCGATAAGGTTTTTCGATAGTGAGCGTCGATTATGAGCGATGACCATTAAAGTCTATGGGAGAGCAACAACACCTCATTATTACACCCAAACAAGGCTGGAGAAGCTGAAATTAACATCCACAACAGTCAAATGGATACGTGCTACATCTTAGGCAACACACTTAGGTTATAAAAGTCACAGAACCTTTCAATTCACCTGTGGTGAATATAGAATTGCTGTTTTAAGATTTACGTAGATGCTGCGTCAATGAACAATGCTGGGTGCGCAAAAGTCAAAAAACACGTAACTGTTATGTTTTGGTATAATAAACGGTATTTTTTGCACCTTTCAATTCACCTGTGGTGAATATAGAATTGCTGTTTTAAGATTTACGTAGATGCTGCGTCAATGAACAATGCTGGGTGTGCAAAAGTCAAAAAACACGTAACTGTTATGTTTTGATATAATAAACGGTATTTTTTGCACCTTTCAATTCACCTGTGGTGAATATAGAATTGCTGTTTTAAGATTTACGTAGATGTTTTCGTACGATACACGGTATTTTTGGCAACAAACAACCTGTGCTGACTACAAGATTGCTGGATTGTAATTTAACTGCAAGGTGGATATATCAACAGTCACAGGTGTAATGGGTAAAATTGAAAATGAACACCTATCTGAAATGTATACTGATAATAAAAGTGGAGTTTTGCAGCTAACAAAGAGACCTGCAGTTACTAGAAATGAACCATACCCAGCCCAGTCATGTCGTCGCACACACATCTCACCCAGCTCTATTCTGTAATCTGATTTGCTGGCCGCCAAAATTACAGGAAGCGCCGAAAAAGGCGCGATCTTAATAGATGATGCACAGATTTTAACCTTAATTATCGCATGATCTGGAAATTTCGATCACCATAAAAACCTTGCCGATTTCAACTTTGTCGATAAAAATCGCTCAACACTACTTATTACGCTAATAAGTACTTGTTCCTATATGGACTGGCGACACATATACACGTACACATATGTACATACACTCACCGGCCACTTTATTAGGTACACCATGCTAGTAACGGGTTGGACCCCCTTTTGCCTTCAGAACTGCCTCAATTCTTTGTGGCATAGATTCCACAAGGTGTTGCAACGATGCTCAATTGGTACCAAGGGGCCCAAAGAGTGCCAAGAAAATATTCCCCACACCATGACACCACCACCACCAGCCTGAACCGTTGATACAAGGCAGGATGGATCCATGCTTTCATGTTGTTGACGCCAAATTCTGAACCTACCATCCGAATGTCGCAGCAGAAATCGAGACTCATCAGACCAGGCAACGTTTTTCCAATCTTCTACTGTCCAATTTCGATGAGCTTGGGCAAATTGGAGCCTCAGTTTCCTGTTCTTAGCTGAAAGGAGTGGCACCCGGTGTGGTCTTCTGCTGCTGTAGCCCATCTGCCTCAAAGTTCGCCGTACTGTGCGTTCAGAGATGCTCTTCTGCCTACCTTGGTTGTAACGGGTGGCTATTTGAGTCACTGTTGCGTTTCTATCAGCTTGAACCAGTCTGCCAATTCTCCTTTGACCTACGTCTTCCACAAGGCATATCAGCCCACATGACTGCCGCTCACTGGATATTTTTTCTTTTTCGGACCATTCTCTGTAAACCCTAGAGATGGTTGTGCGTGAAAATCCCAGGAGATCAGCAGTTTCTGAAATACTCAGACCAGCCCTTCTGGCACCAACAACCATGCCACGTTCAAAGGCACTCAAATCACCTTTCTTCCCCATACTGATGCTCGGTTTGAACTGCAGGAGATTGTCTTGACCATGTCTACATGCCTAAATGCACTGAGTTGCCGCCATGTGATTGGCTGATTAGAAATTAAGTGTTAATGAGCAGTTGGACAGGTGTACCTAATAAAGTGGCCGGTGAGTGTATATATTAGGACCTACGTCACATTGCTGGCATTGTTATTTAAGACATGGCTTGTTAGTTTGTTTTGTTGTTTTTGTTTTTTTCCTTAGATTCCTTTGTTATACATTTCTTCTGTTTTGATCACTGTATTTCACTGCATGATTGTTCTTGTAGTACTTTTATGAAATAACTTAATAAAAATTATTAATTGTTAAAAAAAGAAAAGAAAGCACAAACAGGCTTAAATAACCCTTGGATATAAATTATGCTACAGAAATTACCAGGAAAAAATTATCTGGTATGTGGTGTGTAAAAGAGGTGTGTTTTTAACTGACTACAAAAGCACAAACAGGCTTAAATAATCATTGGATATAAAATATGCTACAGAAATCATAAGGAAACAATTAACTTGTATGTGGCGTGTTAAAACACTGTGTATTTTACTGAATATGAAAGCACAAACAGGCTTAAATAACCCTTGGATATAAATTATGCTACAGAAATCTCCAGGAAAAAATTAACTCGTATGTGGCGTGTTAAAACGCCGTGTATTTTACTGAATAAGAAAGAAAAAACAGGCTTAAATTACCCTTGGATATAAATTTCACTACAAAAATCACCAGGAAAAAATTAACTGGTAGGTGGCGTGTAAAAACGCTGTGTATTTTACTGACTACAAAAGCACAAACAGGCTTAAATAACCCTTGGATATAAATTGCGCTACAGAAATCACCAGGAGGAAATCATAGGTCAACCCCACCAGACGCTGAAACGTTATTCTTTTGAATACACCCAACTCGCACACTTTTTCTCTTCCACGTCGCGCAACACTAATTTTCGGCGTGCTATGACTACCTTTGAACGCCTGTGCTCTACAGTTTCTCCCCCACGTCACTTGCTCTCAGTTCTCTACCACCTGCTTTTGGATCTCAATGATGCGCAGTTGCCGTCTTATTGCCGGTCCTGGGAGAAAGAGCTGAACAAAACCTTTACAGAGGACCAATGGAACAAGTGTTTTTATATGACCCATAAGGCCGTCATGGCATGTAAGGCACAAGAGACTAGCTATAAAATATTATCTAGATGGTACAGGGTACCGGCCTTGTTACATAAATGGTGGCCAAGCATCCCATCGACATGTTGGCGCTGTGGGTCAGAGGTGGGCACTATGTCCCATATCTGGTGGGGCTGTGCGCAAATCAGACCATTCTGGTCGGCAATTCTCACCGCAATCAGAGACTGCACTGGCACTATTATTCCTGATACGCCCGAAGCAGTCCTTTTGTGCATGTTCCAGCTCCCATGTTCAGCCTATAAAAAATCTTTCACTAGGCATTTACTCCAAGCGGCTAAGTCAGTCATCCCATGTAAATGGAAGATTACTTCTCCCCCATCCCTGGCAGATTGGGTAGACGAGGTTGCACATACACACCGCATGGAGGAGCTCGTGGCTAAAACGGGCGCGAAAATAACCAAGTTCTTGCGGACTTGGGCCCCCTGGACGGAATACCTAACTTCTGCGGAATTCCGAGCCTCCCCCCTTTAACCCCCGTGAGTCCCACCGCATCTATCCCCCCCACTTGGGAGGGGGCTTGGTCGGGGGGCGACGTCGTCCGCGGGGTGGGTGATATCGGGATTGAGAGACGTCGGTAGGTGTTTTCCCCCTTTTTTTTTCTCTTCTCCGTTTTTCCTCTTTTCTCCTTCCCCCCTTTATGTTTTTTCCCAAAAGCCAAAAAGGGGGTCTCAATGGCACTCCTTCACGCCCTTTAGGAACATCATCCACTCCCCCTGATTAGTAATGCTCATTTGCATTTCCGTAGGCATCCACCTGTTGTGGACCACAAGAGACCCTTGACACATACAAAGAGGGGTCCTGCATATCTTCGATTATACAAGTTTGTTGTCTGCAGTTTCTCTTATGTAAACCTTGTATTTGACTTTCATATTGGTAGCAGCTTGTCTTGTTTACTATAATGTATTGCTTTGTTATATTTTGAAAATCCAATAAATCTTTAAATATAAAAAAAAAAAAAAAAAAAAAAATCACCAGGAAAAAATTAACTCGTATGTGGCGTGTTAAAACGGCATGTATTTTACTGAATAAGAAAGCACTAACAGGCTTAAATAACCCTTGGATATAAATTGCGCTACAGAAATTACCAGGAAAAAATTAACTGGTATGTAGCGTGTTAAAACGCTGTGTATTTTACTGAATATAAAAGCACAAATACGCTTTATAACCCCTTGAATATAAATTACGCTCCAGAAATCACCAGGAAAAAATTAACTGGTATGTGGTGTGTAAAAACGCCGTGTATTTTACTGAATACAAAAGCATAAACAGGCTTAGATAACCCTTGGATATTCAATGTGCTCCAGAACTGATCAGATGGCATTAAAATGTATATGGGGCAGAATTAGACCCACCCTGGACTTGAATTACAATGCCCCACAAACTGAATCAAAATTGTAACGTAAGAGGAGCAGTCTCTGATAAAAGCAGTGACACCCCCCCAAAAAAAAAAAATCGCTGTTAAAAACAAATTTATTTTGTGTGAGATCTCTGCAGCAGCAGCTGAACCAGCGGCACAGTGAGAGCAGTATGAGGAGCGAGCATGGCGTCCGGACTTATATAGTGCGGTGACGTCATAGAATCCCGCCGGTCTCTGATTGGCCTCATCTCTGCACATGTCATTGAGGGTCCTCCTTTCTTCCTCCCAGACTTCTCTGTCACGCCATGTGCTTGTGGACATTTTAGCAATTAAAAACAAGCTTTGTTCCCTTGAATTACCCCAAACTTCTATTTCGTGCAGAACCAAAGTTTTCCTGAAATTCTAAACGAAGTCCACTTCTTTAGAATCAATTCGCCCATCTCTAGTAATAATCTTCCATCTCTGAGCAATTCTGTTTCATCCGCAAATACTATGCCCTTTTAGGGTGATGACTCTCTCAGCTCAATATACTGTTAGAAGCTGTCTCCTTTCTATGTGTGGTAGTCTGGAGATACCCACAACAATCTTTTTGGATCTTTACATCCAGAAAGGTGAGTTCACGATTATGTACCTCAGGTAAACTTAATACCTATATCATTAGCATTTAGAACCTCCACAAACTTAGTGAACAATGCCTCCATGCTCCACCAGAGCACGAAGACGTCGTCTATGTATCGTCCCCAGAATGGTATCTCAGATGTATACACTTCCATTACCACTCCAAACACCAGGGTCCTCTCTCACCAGAACCAGGAAGAGATTAGTGTATGACGGCGCACAGGGGATTCCCCTTGCCATCCTCCTGAGTTGTCCTCGTGTCCGAAGAGGAAATACTTGTGTTTTAATATAAAATTTGTGGAGGTTCTAAATGACTTCAAGTCTTAAGTGACTTCATGTCCTGCCAAACAAAGGAGGTGGTGTATCTATACTCATGCGTTTGTAGTAAGAAATATGTTGGAAAAACTTTCTGACAGTTCCACGTGAGAATTAAAGAACACATTGGAGACATGAAACATCGTCGTGACACCGCCTTAGCATGACACATTTGGCATGAACATGATGGTAACTATTCCAAGATCACATTTACCTGCATCGAGAAAATTAGAGTTATCTCCAGAAAGGGCAACATAATAACAAGCTTTTGCATAAGGAGGCAGAATGGACTTTTAGACTTAAGATCTTATATTTAGGGGGTCTGAATTAGTCCCCGGCGCCGCCGCTATCCGCCGCCGCCGCCGATCGTTAGGGTCCTAAGCCGCTACCAGTCGCTAAGCTATCGGCTTAGCGGCTTAGGACCTTGGCGACGGCAGCGGTGGCGGGACTAACTGTATGTGCGTCCGCCGGACGCACATACAGTTAGATGCTTCAGCTCCGCAGAGAGCTCCGCAGAGTACTAGGAAGCCGAAGGATGCGGCTCTGTGCGCGCCGGAGTGCACGGGCGGTGTGCGCGTCATCACGCTGCCCGCGCGCGGCCTGGTGACGTCACACCGCTGAAGAAAAGACCGGGAGCAGCGACCGCGACAGCGGCAGGGAGCGAGGTCAGGTAAGTGCTGTCATTGTCTTACTTTTAATTGTCTCTATTCATGCTGGGGGCCTATTATCTATTGTAATATGTGCAGGGAGGGGCTATTATCTACTGTTATATGTGCAGGGAGGGGGGCTTTTATCTATTGTTATATGTGCAGGGAGGGGGCCTATTATCTATTGTTATATGTGCAGGGAGGGGGCTATTATCTATTATATGTGCAGGGAGGGGGGCTATTATCTATTGTTATATGTGCAGGGAAGGGGGCTATTATCTATTGTTATATGTGCAGGGAGGGGGGCTATTATCTACTGTTATATGTGCAGGGAGGGGGGCTATTATCTACTGTCATATATGCAGGGAGGGGGGCTAGTTACTGTTATATGTGCAGGGGGGGCTATTATCTACTGTCATATGTGCAGGGAGGGGGGCTAATATCTACTGTCATATATGCAGGGAGGGGGGCTATTTACTGTTATATGTGCAGGGGGGGCTATTATCTACTGTTATATGTGCAGGGAGGGGGGCTAATATCTACTGTTATATGTGCAGGGGGAGGGCTATTATCTACTGTTATATGTGCAGGGGACTATTATCTACTGTTATATGTGCAGGGGACTATTATCTACTCTTATATGTGCAGGGGACTATTATCTACTCTTATATGTGCAGGGAGGGGGGCTATTATCTACTGTTATATGTGCAGGGGGCTATTATCTACTGTTATATGTGCAGGGAGGGGGGCTATTATCTACTGTTATATGTGCAGGGAGGGGCTATTATCTACTGTTATATGTGCAGGGAGGGGGGCTATTATCTACTTGTATACGTGCAGGGAGGAGCTATAATCTACCTACATATGTGCTGTGGGGCCTATAAGCTATCTATATACCTGCTGGGGGACCTAAACCTGCCTATATACCTACGGGGGGATCCATAACCTGCCCATATACCTGCTAGGGGACCCATAACCTGCCCATATACCTGCTGGGGGATCAATAACCTGCCTATATACCTACTGGGGGACATACAAACTACAGACCTACCTACTGGGAGATATATAAAGTATATAACCACCTACTAGAGGACGTATAACTTACTGGGGGACCCTTTTATCTTCACTGGGGGGACACATAATTTACTGCGTGTGAAGTCGCTAACAGTCGTTAAGCCGGTTGTTAAGGCCTCAAGACAAGTCAGTTGATAAGAGTTAGCAATCGACTCCGCGGACTCCAGTCGGTTGTTAAGCCAGTTGTTAAGGCCTCAAGTCGATTGTTAAGACCTTAGCAATCGACTCCGGGGACTAGTCTGAATGAGACATGTTTTATCTAAATATAGAGTCTTGTTTCCTCCTCCCTTAAACCATTTGCTAATTGTACAAGTCAGGGTGATTGGAACGTGAATGTTTATAATACCCTGGAATATATTTTGTTGTTTATCATGATTAGGACATACAGTCCCTGACAGAAGTTCTGTCGCTTATCCATGTTGTGGAAACCAAAGCTTATAGCTTGACTTAAAATTCATCCATTGGTTTTAGAAATGACTCATATGAAAGCTGAAACCCTCCGAAATTAGTTTTTTTTAACGAAAATAAATTTGCTTCACTGCTGAAATATTGATCATTTAAGGAACACAGAAAGGTCAGATTTTGGCAAAACAAAAGTTTTGTCGCCCACAGAAAGTAATGTGAAAACCAAACAAATAATTCACTTCAAATACAAATATATGTTTCATAACATTGGTGAATAAAGTTGTGGTGCTATTAGAGCCATATTTAATATTTTGTGTGACTTCCATGAGCTTGAAGGACTGCATCCATATGTTTCGACAATGATTCATACAATTTATTGATGAAGACATCAGGAATAGCTAAGAATGCAGTCTGACATGCCTCCCAGAATTTGTCAAGATTCTTTGATTTTGTCTTCCAAGCTTCCTATTTTATCCTTCCCCAAACATGCTCAATGATGTTCATGTCTGGTGACTGAGCTGGCCAGTCCTGGAGCACCTTGATCTTCTTTGCCTTGAGGAACTTTGATGTAGAGATGGATGTATGATATGGAGCACCATCCTGCTGTAAAATTTGACCCCTTTTATGATAGGGAATGTAAGAGGTAGTTAATACTTTTTGATATTTTCGGCTATTGATATTGACTTTCACCTTGCAAATGTTTCGCACACCCCCATACTGAATGTAACCCCAGACCATGATCTTTTCACCACTAAACTTAACTGTTTTCTGGGTGTATCTTGGATCCATACGGGCTCCAGTAGGTCTCCTGCAGTATTTGAACTTTGATCAACAGTATTTGAAATTTGATCAACTGCAACTGAAGATTCATCTGAGAAATCCACCTTCTGCCCCTTTTCCAGCGTCCATCCGTTTAGCAGGCTGTGGGCCTTGGCAAATGCCACACGGTTTTTTAATTGCCTTTTGTTAAGTGCTGGCTTTTGGGCACTGATTCGACCATGGAGGCCATTTCGAGACAGAATCCCACAAACTGTTCTAGTTGACACAGGGACTTGAGGTGGCCAGGCCTGTTGGAGCTGTGCTGAAGTGGAAGAGGGGCTAGCTTTTGATTTTTGAACCAACAAATGTTCCTCCTGATCAGTTGTCTTGTGGGGTCTAGCGGACCTGGGCTTCTCAAAAACATCTCCAGTCTCTTCAAATCTTTTTTTAATTCTTTGTACTTCACGCTGAGACACATTAAAGGTGCCAGCCACCTCTGCATTGGATCTGATCTTCAGCCTCTTGATAAATCAAGGCTTTGGTCTCAGGGTGGATTTTTGGCATGTTGTCAGAGGTCAGGTTGCAGTTCAAGTGAAGGTCTGGGGTGCTGGAGTTCTTTTTATACACACCCACTAATTAACCGATCAATTAGTGAGCACAGGTGAGGCTGTAAACTAGGATTTGGTGCATTATATGACAAGGCGACAAAACTTTTATCTTGCCAAAATCTGACCTTTCTGTGTTCCTTACATGATCAATATTTCAG
Organism: Phyllomedusa bahiana; assembly: GCA_025379985.1. Lineage (NCBI taxonomy): Eukaryota > Metazoa > Chordata > Amphibia > Anura > Hylidae > Phyllomedusa > Phyllomedusa bahiana. Next base: position 5,312 of record JAODAL010046411.1, on the reverse strand, counting down.
CAGTAAAGCAAATTTATTTTTGTTAAAAAAAACCTCATTTGGGAGTGTTTGAGCTTTCATATGAGTCTTTTCTAAAACCAATGGATGAATTTTAAGTCAGGTTATAAGCTTCGGTTTCCACAACACGGATAAGCGACAGAACTTCTGTCAGGGACTGTATATATTTCTTCATATTTTATCTATATTGGCGGTCCGGTCCCTCTTGTTTTATTTACCTTTTGTGGATTATAATCACTTCCTTCTAAAGTTTCATCATGATTTTAAAGAATAAGGTAAGAAAAAGCGTTAAGTCTCCTGATAGTAAAGATCATTCTCTCATTACAGTGAAGGAAATAATTATTTGATCCCTTACTGATTGTATAAGTTTGCCCACTAACAAAGACATAAACAGACGATAAATTTAAAGGTAGGTTAATTTTAACATTGAGAGATAGACTATCCAAAATAAAATCCAAAAAATCACATGGTATAAATTATATAAATTTATTTGCATTTTGCCAAGAGAAATAAGTAATTGATCCCTCTGGCAAACAAGACTTAATACTTGGTAGCAAAACCCTTGTTGGCAAGCGCACCAGTCAGATGTTATTTGTAGTTGATGATGAGTTTTGCGCACATGTCAGGAGCAGTGTTGAGAGAACTATCCGGTAAAAGGTTAGTTCCAGTCGAATTTTACGTAATTTCTGAACCCGAGCCATACCGAATTCTTTGCCGAAAGTTTACTAAAATTCGAGTTCAGGACAATTTTCAGCTGCTTCCTTCAGTTTTGGCAGCCAGCCAATCAGGGCAGAGCACAGAGGGGGGTCAAAAACGTCACCACTGAAGGTGTAGGGATTTCATTGGCTGCTAAAATCATATGACCATCTTATGTGTATGTCACTATATTTCCTGTTGAACACCATTTCGACCTTACTCTCTGTACTGAACACACTGCTGCCTCTGTGTGCTTGTTTTTGAGCAGGCAGAAACACCATTTTCTAGCGATTTTATACAGGAAAAGCTGCTACGTAGGTCAGTCAAGGGAGGGGAAGGGCAGCTAGCGTAGGGAATCATACCCATCAATAGTAAGGGAGTTAGGGAGTTTTGCATAGGTTTTGTATAGTGTATAGTTTTTACTTCTGTGAAGACTTCTGTGTCACACTGTTGCTGCCAGGGTTCTTCCATAAGACAGTGTTAACTGATATTCCATAGAAAAAAAATCTACTCCTATTTGCAAGTTTCAAAGTATAGGCATTTAAGAACACTGTTGATTTGATGTCAGGGTTTTTTCCATAAGACCCCATGTGACAGATATTCCATAGAAAAAAATCAGTTTCTAATGCTATTTGCCGGTTTCAAAGTATAGGCATTTTAGAACACTGTACATCTGCTGTCAGGGTTCTTCCATAAGACTCAATTTCACAGATATTCCATAGAAAAAATTTTGTTTATAATCCAATTTTCCAGTTGTAAAGTATAGACATTTAAGAACACTTTTGATTTGCTGTCAGGGTACTTCCATAAGACCGCATTTCACAGATATTCCATATAAAAAATTCTGTTTATAATCTTATTTGCCAGTTGCAAAGTATAGGCATTTAAGAACAGTGATGATTTGCTGTCACAGTTCTTCCATAAGTTCCCATTTCACAGATATTCCATAGAAGAAATTCTGTTTATAATTAAATTTACCAGTTGCAAAGTATAGGCATTTAAGAACACTGTTGATTTGCTGTCATTTTTCTTCCATAAGATCCCATTTGACAGATATTCCATAGAAAACATTCTGCTTATAATTCATTTTGCCAGTTGCAAAGTATAGGCATTTAAGAACACTGTTGATTTGCTGTCAGGGTTCTTCCATAACACCCCAGTTCGCAGATATTCCATAGAAAAAATTATGTTTATAATTCAAATTTGCCAGATGCAAATAATAGGCATTTAAGAACACTGTTGATTTGCTGTCAGGGTTCTTCCATAACACCCCATTTCACAGATATTCCATAGAAAAAAATCTGTTTATAATCCAATTTGCCAGTTGCAAAGTATAGACATTTAAGAACACTGTTGATTTGCTGTCAAGGTGCTTCCATAACACCCCATTTCACAGATATTCCATAGAAAAAATTCTGTTTATAATTAGAGATTGAAGAATCTATTCTAATGAAGTGGAATTCGTTTAGAATTTCAGGAAAACTTAGATTCTGCACGAATCCAAAGATTAGGGTGATCTGAGGAACGAAGCTTGTTTTTAATTGCTAAAATGACCACAAGCACATGTAGTTACACGGGGCAGAGAACTCTGGGAGGAAGAAAGGAGGACCCTCAATGACATGTGCGGAGATGAAGCCAATCAGAGACCGGCGGGATTCTGTGACGTCACAGCACTATATAAGTCCGGACGCCATGCTGGCTGCTCACACTGCTTTTAACAGCGATTTTTGGGGGTTTCACTGCTTTTATCAGAGACTGCTCCTCTTCCGTTATCATTTTTATTCAGTTTGTGGGGTTTTGTAATTGTGCCCCATATACATTTTAATTTCATCTGGTCAGTTCTGGAGCGCATTGAATATCCAAGGGTTATTTAAGCCTGTTTGTTCTTTTATATTCAGTAAAATACACAGCGTTTTTACACGCCACATACGAGTTAATTTTTTCCTGGTGATTTTTTGTAGCACAATTTATATCCAAGGGTTATTTAAGCCTGTTTGTGCTTTTATATTCAGTAAAATACACTGCGTTTTTACACAACACATACGAGTTAATTTTTTCCTGGTGATTTCTGTAGCGCAATTTATATCCAAGGGTTATTTAAGCCTGTTTGTGCTTTTATATTCAGTAAAATACACACCGTTTTTACACGCCACATAAGAGTTAATTTTTTCCTGGTGATTTCTGTAGCGCAATTTATATACAAGGGTTATTTAAGCCTGTTTGTGTTTTTATATTCAGTAAAATACACAGCGTTTTTACACGCCACATACGAGTTAATTTTTTCCTGGAGATTTCTGTAGCACAATTTATATCCAAGGGTTACCCAAGACTGTGCTTTTAAATTCAGTAAAATACACAGTGTTTTTTTTTTTTTTTAACAATAAGTTTTTATTCAATTTTCCAACATAAGAACACGTAAGAACAAGCATGAGGGTAGACACCCCATTTCAACTGTACAGTAAACAGGTACATCATGAAACAGCAATGCAGAGTCGTTCAGGCATATGACATCGTATATATAAGAACAGAAGCATAAACATAAGTTGCGGAAGTGACATATGCGTATATCAAACTTAACAAATTGATAGTATCAGTTCAAATAATACTTGAGCAACTAGAAATATGAACCAGAATGTGGTATGGATACATACGATGTAGAATATACCCAAAGATGGAGAGAACATAACAACATTATTCCAGCGACAGTTGTTTAGGTTAAATCTTGGTGCGGTTCAGAATCAGTCGCTAAAACTAAACATACATTATCATGTTAAAATTTAATGGAGCAATTAAGTTAATTAAGAGCAACGATTTTCAATAAGAAACAAATGTGAGGGGAGAGGAAAGGAGGGGTAGGAATGATGGGGGAGGGGTGGGACTGACCACACCGGTATATCCCGAGGATCAAGATGGTCTTGGAGCGGTTAAGTTTGTAGAGAATGGTTAGCATCCATCCATGGTTGCCATACTGAAAAGAATTTAAAAGCCTTTGCCTCTCTAAAAGCCAGCATTTTTTCATACATACAATTTGTGGAAACTATTTTTACAACATCTGATTTTGAGGGAGGACTAGGAGATATTCATTTCCTAGTGATAGCCAGCCTAGCCACATGAAGAATGAGACACACAACTGTCCTGTTTAAAAGCGGAATTTTATGTCTATCAATTAAAAACAGGGCAAATTCTGGGTATTCTGGACATTGCGTTTGGGCGAATTTAGAGGACATCGTCAAGATCTCTTTCCAGAATTGATTTAGTAATTGGCATTTTCAGAAAATGTGTAATAGAGATACCTGGTTACCACAAACTTGCCAGCAGAGTGGCGAAACAGACGGGTAAATGAAAGATAGGCGAAGAGGGGTGTAATACCATCTGGTTAAAAGTTTTTGATGCTCTTTAAAACTGGCTGAAGCTGAAGATTTATGAGCCCAATGAAGTGCATTGATGGTCTGAATATGAGCTTCCTAATTCCCTTTCCCATTTAATAATATCATCAGTTTTAACAAAGACAAAATTATTGGTCAGTAGATTGTATATCATTCTAGAACTCTTCTGGAATTTGGGAAGTTTCTGGTTTATAATGGATAGAATTGGATTGAGGATCTTGAAGGTTGGAATTAGAGATGGGCGAATTGATTCTAACGAAGTGGAATTCTTTTGAATTTCAGGAAAACTTCGGTTCGGAACGAAGTCGAACTTTGGGGTACTTCGGGTGAACGAAGTGTGCTTTTGATTGATAAAATGGCTGCGAGCACATGCGCTACATGGGCAAAGCACTCTGGGAGGAAGAAGGGCATAGCCTGCATGACATGTGCAGAGATGAAGCCAATCAGAGACCGGGGGGATTCTGTGACGTCACCGCCCCTATATAAGACCGAGCGCGCCGCTGGGAGCTCACACTCCTCCACTGTACTGACAGGAAGGGGCTGCTGCGGGTGATAGCGCTTTCTGAAAAACTGATTTTTACACAGCGATTTTTGTGGGGTGTCTCAGCTTGTCTCAAGACTGTTCTCTGAATGTTCTATTTTGATTTTTTGGGGTATTGGATCTGAAATCCATTTTGCGTCCACTGCAGCTGCATATACATTCAATATCCAAGTGGGATCTAAGCAGTTCCCGTTTGTATTCATTTAAAAAACAGCGTTTTTACAATACAAATACCACTTTTATTTTGGCGCTGAATTCTATTGCGCAATTTACATTCCATGGTTAATTAAGGGGTTGTTTTGTGGTTGCTGACAAAAAAACCGTCTTTTTCTACGCCAAATATATATTGTTTTTTTTTTGGTAGCCTACTTCACAAGCACCGGTTAATTACAACTGTATCTCTTGTTGTATGGCGTAGAAAACACGCAATTGTAACACGCTACAAAGCTACTAGTTTGTGGGGCTCAATTCTTTGGCGTAATTACATCCAGGGGTTATTAAGCGTTGTTTTGTGGTTTTGCTGACAAAAATAAACCATTTTTTCAACGCCAAATATTATATTTTTTTTTTGGTAGCCTAATTCACAAGCAAAGCTAATTACAACTGTATCTCTGTTGGTGGCGTAGAAAAACGCAATTTTACACGCTAAAAAAGCTACTAGTTTTTGCGGGTCAATTTTTTGGCCAATTTAC
>JAODAL010046410.1:0-30948 GCA_025379985.1 Phyllomedusa bahiana | reverse complement strand
GTCATCGGACTGGGGGGATCAATCCTATCTGAAGGGACACCGACTGAGAAAAAAAAAATTAAAAGGGTCTCTCATCACATTGATTGGCTTTAAACTGTAGACCAAGCTATAGAAGACTACCCAAAATACATTGCTGTTTGATTTTGCTTCCCATTCAATTTTAGAGCTTTTCTGATCTCTGCTTGTGTAAAAAAACCCTAGTCTTTATTCTCTCTGCTTGACTTTGCCCTTTGTTGGTCTTTTCAGCCACAGGAGTTTTATTCTTTCTTAAGACAAAACTTTAACCCTTTAAAGCTTGTAGCCTTCTCCACGCTGTAAACAACTCCTCCCCCCCGGTCCCTCTAGGGTATGTTCACACGCTTATTTTCGGGCAAAATTTGGGGGTTTTTCGCCGGTATTGCGCTTTATGGGGTTGAAATGCACCGTGCTATTAGGGTAATCCATAGCTCTCATAGGAACTAGGATTGCCTCGCCCCCCCCGCACGTAAAATACGATGTATCATACGTGGGGGAGATAAGTGACATGTAAATTTTTTGCGGTGATTACGCTGCCCCACCCCCCCCGCACTTGGGAGTAAGCACGACTCCAAAAAAACCTGGCGTATTGCAGCGGTACTGTAGCACTGCAATTACCCTGTGAAATACCCTAACAGTTCTTTGGAAAGGCAGAGTGGGAAATGTCAAACACTGTTGTTTTAGAAAACCCCCCACAGCCTGAACAGGGGAAAGGGGGGCCTGAACTTTTGAACCCCCCACAGCCTGAAAAAAGGAAGTGGGGGACAATCTTTTGAACCGCCCACAGCCGAAAAGGAAATGGGAGACTGAATCTGCAGAAAATGCCCACAGCCTGAACAGGGGAAATGGGCCCGAAATTTAGAACCGCCCCACAGCCTGTACAGGAAATGGGGAAACCTGAATCTGCAGAACTGCCCCCACAGCCTGAAAAGGGAATGGGGCCTGAATCGCGAAACCGCCCCCACCTGAACGGAAGTGGGGCCCGAATCTGCAGAACCGCCCCCAGCCCAACAGGGGAAGTGGGAGCCTGGCTGTAGAACCGCCCCCAGCCTGAACAGGGAATGGGAGCCTGAAGCTGTAAACCCCCACAGCCTGAACAGGAAGGGGAGCCCGAAGCTGGAAAAAGCCCACCGCCTGACCAGGAAGTGGGAGCCTGAAGCCGTAGAAACTCCCCCCACAGCCTGACCAGGAAGTGGGAGACTGAATTGCAGAACTGCCAGAGCCTAACAGGAAGTGGGAGTGAATCTTTAGAACCACCCCGAGCCTGAACAGGAAAGGGGGAAAACTTTAGAACCGCCCACAGCCTGAACAGGAAGTGGGGACTGAATTTCAGAATGCCCCCAGCCTGAACAGGAATGGGGGCCCGAAGCTGTGAACTGCCCACACCTGTACGGAAGTGGGAGAGAATCTGCAGAACTGCCCACAGCCTGAACAGGGGTGGGAGCCCAAATCTGCAGAACCGCCCCAGCCTGAAACAGGAAGTGGGAGCCTGAAGCAGTAAATCCGCCCACAGCCTGAACAGGAAGTGGGGGCCTGAAGGTTTTGAACCGCCCACAGCCTGCAGGAAAATGGGAGACGAATCTGCAGAACTGCCCAAGCCTAACAGGAAGTGGGGGACTGAATCTTTTGAACCGCCCACAGCCTGCGGAAGTGGAGACTGAATCTTTGAACCGCCCCCCAAACCCGAACGGAAGGGGAGATGAATCTGTAGAAAACCCCCCACACCTGAACAGGAAGTGGGAGACTGAAACTGCAAACCGCCCCCGCCTAACGGAAGTCAAGACGAACTGCAGAAAAGCCCCCAAATGAACAGGAAGTGGGGAAGACTAATCTGCAGAACAGCCCCGCCTGAACAGGAAGTGGGGGGGACTGAACTGCAGAACTGCCCGAGCTGAACAGGAAATGGGAGACTGAATTTTGAACCCCCCACAGCCTGAACAGGAAATGGGAGACTGAATCTTTAGAACCGCCCCCAGCCTGAAAAAAGGAGTGGGGGACGAATTGCAGAATGCCCCCCGCCTGAAAAGAAATAAGAGCTGAAGCTGTGAAAAGCCCACAGCCTTACAGGGAATTGGAGACTGAAACTGCAGAACTGCCCGAGCCGAAAAGGAAGTGGGGGCCGAAGCTGTAGAACCGCCCAGAGCCTGAAAAAAGGGGTGGGAATGAATCTGTAGAACCCCCCCCAACCTGAACAGGAAGTGGGAGACTGAATCTGTAGAACCGCCCACAGCCAACAGGAAGTGGGGGATGAATCTGCAGAACCCCCCACAGGCCTGAAAAAGGAAGTGGAGGGCTGAATCTTTAGAACCGCCCCCCAAACCCGAAAGGAAGTCAGAGACTGAATCTGCAGAACCGCCCACAGCCTGAACAGAAAGTCAGAGACTGAATCTGCAGAACTGCCCTAATAACCCTCGATAACCAACCTCTTAATGTCTCAGGTGATGGTAGGGTTCATATATGTGGCATCGGCTGAGGGTTTTCAGGAACAGGAAGGATGTTGGGGGTGTCCACGAAACGACTAAATTCAAAGTCCTCACTGGCTTGCTTCTTTGCCAGTCTGTATACTAATCTTGAAATATAGCACAGAACGAAGAACAAGACTACTGAAAGCATTATGATAAAAACAATCATCAATACGAATGAGGCCTTCTTCTTTGGAGTATCGGTAACCATCAGGGTCAAGGCTGTCAATGCATTCGGTATCACGGACAGCTTTATTAGGGATACGGAGGAGCCTTCACTGTTGGTAGCCACACATGCATACACGCCAGAGTCATTTGGCTTGACCTCTGCTATAATCAGTTTCCCATTACCGGTGGAGAACGTAGTTGTAGCAGGGTTGACCTCCAAACCAGTAGGAAGCAACCAAGTCAATGTAGGCCTTGGTATTCCGGTGGCAGAACACGAAAGGGCTATTGCATTGGCTTCCTTAACATATATCTCCTGAAAGGCCTCATTAACCATGGGCGCAGTGCAGCGAGGCCCAGGGTTCATCGAGGTGGCTAACGAGTCATTGGGAGATAAAGACTTCATAAACCACCGATTTTCCGTCAGCTCAATTCCCCTGAAGCGGCACTCATTAGTGAGGTTATTTCCCATGATGCTGATCTGTAATGAGGAAGAGTAGTTGCTAAAAGGCATAAACCATAGAGGAGTGACAGAGTTCAGGCGGTTGCCATCTAGTTTCAGCACAGATAACAAAGAAAGTCTCTCGAAAGCCAAGTCGTGGATGGTGACAATGTTGTTCTTCGAAAGATCAAGAATTCGAAGGTTCTTCAAACCGCGGAACATCTGATAGTGAACTAACTTTAAGTTGTTTCCCCTCAGGTCCAGCTGCTGAATGGGGAGGTCGTTGAAAGCCAATGGATGGAGATTGGACACGCTAAGGTTTAACTCGTTTAAGATTAGATTCTTTAACTTTGGAAGGTCACCGAAGGCTTGAGCCTCAATGTAAGCCACGGCCGTCCTCCTCAGAGAGAGCTCTTCGAGAGACTTCAGATTCCAGAGGCTCCGTTTTGAAATAACGAAGCGTGGACAGCTGCTCAAACTCAATTTAGTAACGTTATCAGATGTGGTGATGGGGACGGAGAAATGGCGCTCAGATTCACAACACTCAATGGAAGATAAAATGCACCTGCACCCGGGATGACAAGCGGCAGCCCTCACCAAGCCGTCATCATTCAATAGTAGTAGAAGGGACATCAGAGTCACAAGAAAGGCGCCCATGGAATCTGTAGAGTAAAGGAAACATTAAAAATGGTGGCTTCAATCTAAGACGCAAGAAGGGAGACTTAAAAGGCAATTATAGACTCTAAATAACGTTAAAAAGGCGGGGAATGCTGAGAAATAAAAAAAATTACCTCTACTCACTTCTACATTCCAACACTGCCAGAGCTTTAGGGCATATCCCCACTGCACGGGTTTTCGGCTGTTTTTTCAGCCGGTTTGCGGTTTTTCAGACCGCCTGAAAAACCGGCCAAAAATGAGCACAATGGTGCTCTATGGAAAACCCGTGCAGCAGTCCCCGCTCATGGTAGAAAAGCCGCCCCCCCGCGCGGCCGTGGGGAAGGCCGCAAAACAGGACAAATACCGGCCGGTATTTGTTCTGTGCCGTGGAAACGCACCCTTAGTGTTCCCCCAGTAGTGATGTCATATACATAAAGAGGAACACCAGATCTTCAATAGCGCTGTTTTATCTTATTTTACAGCAGTCTTAGTGTGTACAGGAGTTTGTTAAAGTCTTGTACATCAGTTGTAAGCTAAACATCTATAGATCACACAGTAAAGGCATTTTATTGAATTTTTTTTATAAGCACACCTTATTATATTAGTAGTAAAAACTACTATAATACTGCTCATATGTACAAGAATATAACTACTATAATACTGCTCCTATGTACAAGAATATAACTACTATAATACTGCTCCTATGTACAAGAATATAACTACTATAATACTGCTCCTATGTACAAGAATATAACTACTATAATACTGCCCTCTATGTACAAGAATATAACTACTATAATACTGCTCCTATGTACAAGAATATAACTACTATAATACTGCTCCTATGTACAAGAATATAACTACTATAATACTGCCCTCTATGTACAAGAATATAACTACTATAATACTGCCCCTATGTACAAGAATATAACTACTATAATACTGCTCCTATGTACAAGAATATAACTACTATAACACTGCTCCTATGTACAAGAATATAACTACTATAATACTGCACCTATGTACAAGAATATAACTACTATAATACTGCCCTCTATGTACAAGAATATAACTACTATAATACTGCCCTCTATGTACAAGAATATAACTACTATAATACTGCACCTATGTACAAGAATATAACTACTATAATACTGCTCCTATGTACAATAATATAACTACTATAATACTGCCCCTATGTACAAGAATATAACTACTATAATACTGCCCCCTATGTACAAGAATATAACTACTATAATACTGCCTCTATGTACAAGAATATAACTACTATAATACTGCCCCCTATGTACAAGAATATAACTACTATAATACTGCTCCTATGTACAAGAATATAACTACTATAATACTGCACCTATGTACAAGAATATAACTACTATAATACTGCTCCTATGTACAAGAATATAACTACTATAATACTGCCTCCAATGTACAAGAATATAACTACTATAATACTGCTCCTATGTACAAGAATATATCTACTATAATACTGTCCCTATGTACAAGCATATATCTACTATAATACTGCCCCCCCCTATGTACAAGAATATAACTACTATAATACTGCCCCTATGTACAAGTATATAACTACTATTATACTGCCCCCTATGTACAAGAATATAACTACTATAATACTGCACCTATGTACAAGAATATAACTACTATAATACTGCCCCTATGTACAAGAATATAACTACTATAATACTGCTCCCTATGTACAAGAATATAACTACTATAATACTGCTCCTATGTACAAGAATATAACTACTATAATACTGCCCCTATGTACAAGAATATAACTACTATAATACTGCCCCTATGTACAAGAATATATCTACTATAATAGTGTTATTATGTACAAGAATATAACTACTATAATACTGCACCTATGTAAAAGAAAATAACTACTATAATACTGCCCCTAAGTACAAGAATATAACTACTATAATACTGCTCCTATGTACAAGAATATATCTACTATAATACTGCCCCCTATGTACAAGAATATAACTACTATAATACTGCCCCTATGTACAAGAATATAACTACTATAATACTGCTCCTATGTACAAGATCTCAGTCTGATTAAGCACTAGCACAGGTTTTGTGCAGTCCGGGTCTCCCCAGGTCAGAGTTGTGTTGGCGGTATGAGAGGGGTCTACATTCGGCAGGCAGGTACAGCTGATAGGTGCCAATGCTTTTTCATGCACAGATATGCATCCTGTATTATTCCGATGATACAGTAATACCATAGCTGAATATATTTGCAATTATTCCCAATTAACTCCACAGTAAATGAAACCAAAATCCTTTAGTCAAGACTTGATGTTTACATCTCTCCAAACCCAGCACCTTGTATTCACCTCCGCTGTGTACATGAAGCGAACGGTGTATTTTGACAGGATATTCTCCCACGCCTCCTTGCAAGGCAATTATATCCGAAAAGCAGCTTCTCCAGACATTGGCCCTTCTCTGGAGATGCCTGAAGATGTGTATGAATGTCTGTGGATGGTAATGTGGGATTTGTCAGTGATGCTTTCTATGAAGGTATTGGATGACAGCAATGAAGGCCATAATATGCTTGGTTTTTTTAGGTCTAAATGTTCATTAAAGCCTCTAGAGTGTGAGGAACCGCTGGAGGCACATCCACTCTGTGGTCCATGGTGAGGACATGATGGATTTGCCCAAGGCGTCTTCAACCCCTGGGAGTCGGATTGAAGGGAGGAGAAGCATCAAGTTGATGCTGAACAGTTTAATAGATCTGCAATAGTTACAGGTTGACTAATAATAATAATCTTTATTTATATAGCGCCAACATATTCCGCAGCACTTTACAATTAAGGCTCTGTCTGCACTGCACAGAAAAACGTCCGTTTTTTCAGCGTTTTTCGTTTTCTAAAAACGCTGGAAAACGACTGTAATCATCTCCCATAGACTCTAATGTTAAAACGTCCCGGTGTCCACACTGAGCTTCTTTTTTCTGGTCGTATTTTGCAACATGTTCTAAAAAACGCCAGAGCCGGGCAGAAAATTTACTACAGGAGTCTATGGAAAGCGTCGGACGTCTTTTGGCGCGTTTTCGCTGCGTTTTTTTTGCCGCGATTTTTCAATGAAAACCCTCCCAGGAGACCCAAGTCCCACCTATAGTGGGTGTAACAAAGGTTATTCATTATCAAATCTGCAGACAAGTGTCTGCTGTGTCCTTTTTTGTACCTTTTGTAATAAAATGATCACGCTTTGGTTGCTAACGATTTTTGCACAATTCATATTTTTTTTGCTAAAAATACGTTTTTTACAGATTTTGGCATCAGAATCAGTCTTTTTTACAGATTTTGATGCTAAAATCCTTTTCTAAACATATTTTGGCGCTAATAAAGTTATCTCGCTACTGACGCTGAAAATAAGTTTTTTACGGATTTTGGCGCAAGAATCCGTTTTTTTACGTTTTTTGGCACTAAAATAATTTTTTTTACAGATTTTGGCGCTAATAACGTTATCTCGCCTCTGACGCCAAAAATACGTTTTTTTACGGATTTTGGCGCAAGAATCCGTTTTTTTACGTTTTTTGGCACTAAAATAATTTTTTTACAGATTTTGGCGCTAATAACATTATCTTGCCTCTGAAGCCAAAAATAATTTTTTTACGGATTTTGCCGCAAGAATCCGTTTTTTTTACTTTTTTTGGCACGAAAATAATTTTTTTTACAGATTTTGCGCTAATAACGTTATCTGCTTCTGACGACAAAATACGTTTTTTTACGGATTTTGCCGCAAGAATCCGGTTTACATTTTTTGGCACTGAAAAATATTTTTTACAGATTTTGCGCTAATAAAGTGATCTCGCTTCTGACACTAAAAATATATTTTTTTTACGGAATTTGGTGCAATAATGCGTTTTTTGGGAATTTGGCACTAAAATTCTTCTCTTTACAGATTTTGACGCTAATACAGTTATCTTGCTGTATGCAAAGATAATGTGGGTTTTTGTGGATTTTGGTGCAAGAATCTGGTGCAAAATTTAATAAAGTAGTAGCACGCAGCAGTACACAAAGGACAATGTGCTCACAATGGCTACAGTGATCTTAAGGAAGTGACTACTGAACATGCTAACTCCGCCTGTAGGGTGTAATTTACATCCAATGGCTTAATTTGTGCATACATTAAAAAGCAGAGCAAAAACGCTCGAAAAAAGGCTCCCAAAAACGAAAAAACGCGCCAAAAAAACTAAAAACGCGCCAAAAAACGGCCGTTTTTTCAGCTGCTTTTGACAGGCAGTGGACAGAAAACTCAGTTTCATGAACGTTTTTAGTAATTCGTTTTCAGGTCGTTTTTTGTCCACTGCAGTGTAGACATAGCCTTAGAGGGTATACGTACAGACATTAAACATTAAAAGAACTTACAAATGAGACACAAGGTGTGAGGGCCCTGCTCGCGAGAGCTTACAATCTATTAGCGTGTATGGGTGAGACAAAGGGTTAAGAAGTGATCAGTTTACAATGGTCCAGCCATGTTACATAAATAGGAGGTGGTTTACATAAAAGTTGGGTGACCCTGCCACCCAGACAGTAAATCTATATACAAACAGTACATCTATATACAGATAAGTGCCTATGAGTGCCCTAGTGTTGGGAGTGAAAGATAGGTGTGATAGCAGGTGGGGGCTAGCAACTAGGGATCTTGATATGCCAGCCTGAGAAGATGTGTTCTCATGGCACTCTTAAAACTGTGAGGGTTGAGAGTGTTCCAGAGAATTGGCGCCGCATGTGTGAAATCTTGGAGACGGGCATGGGAGGTTCGGATGATTGAGGAATGTAATCTGATATCATCAGCAGAGCGGAGAGCACGGGTAGGGCGGTAGACAGAGGTGAGTGAGGTGATGTCGGGGGGTGCAGCATTGTGGAGAGCTTTATGGGTGAGAGTGATGATTTTGTGTTGTATCCTGTACTGAATGGGCAACCAGTGCAGAGACTGACACAGGGTAGAGGCATCAGTATAGCGGCTGGAGAGAAAGACTAATGTTTGGAAATAACTGCAACTATGTGTTTCCAAAATAAATGCATGAAGCAAGGGGGGCAAAAGGGATCATTCTTTACCTGTCTTTGCTCTGTATTCCACCAAAACAATGCACATAGCCATCAGTCTTTGTATTTTTATTTTGTGCCACTGTCCCCGGTGCCCACTTATTATTTTTTGAGCAAATAACTTTAATGGAGTCTGAAAAAGTAAAATATTATGAAAAATCTATAAAAATAAGGAAAGAAATAGGCATTAGGATGTTGCATCATGGGTAACTCTATAGATTCCGCGGTTTGATTTTTGGTTCTGTTCACATGTTGGGGGTTTATAGAGTAGATGTTATATTTCATATGAGTGGTGCGGAGTTTGTGCCGTGTGACCACTGCAGTACTGGTATGTGTGTGCGGGGGGGCATAGTGGTCAACCAGGAAGAAAGTCATGAGACGGGAGAGGGTGAGAGCTGTGGTTGCTTCTGTAATACGGATTTTATCTTGTGTGCAGTCCTGGACAGAACTGGAGGGCGAGGGGGTTCCTGTGAGCAGTATTCTGAGGTGCAGCTATATGATAAACCTTATCTCTGTTTTTGAAGGGGTTGTCTTACTACATTCATTCGTCCTGTTTTCTTGGTTTTATTTTTGAATACAGGAGCGTGTTTACTGGCTTCCACTAGGCTGCAGTAGAAGCCTGGTCTGTGGCTATAGCAACCAGTGCTGGCAGCCTATTAGGAGAGATCAATCAGGTCTGTAGCTATAGCAACCAGCACTGGCAGCCTATCAGGAAAGATCAAACAGGTCTGTAGCTATAGCAACCAGTGCTGGCAGCCCATCAGGAGAGATTGAACAGGTCTGTAGCTATAGCAACCAGTGATGACAGCCTTTCAGGAGAGATGCAACAGGTCTGTAGCTATAGCAACCAGCGCTGGCATCCTATCAGGAGAGATTGAACAGGTCTGTAGCTATAGAGACCTGAGGAGCTGATGCAGCCCATACAAGAGGGGATATCTAGGAATAGGTAGGACACTGTTACTGGACACATATTACAAAGTTACTTGTTTTTTGTAAGATCTTTAACATAAAAAGCAGCAATCCCTGTAGTGAGACGACCCCTTTAAAGCGTTACAATCTCAGCGTCAGGTGGCAGCTGGACAGCACAACTTATTCATGTGACGGGTAGTGTTTAATTTTTTAGCATCAGTGTCCTGTGCATTCAAATGTGTCCATAATTCCCTCTTAATTGTCAAACTCTGATTACTTTATAATTGGAACCAATTAAAATATGAATCATTTACCTTTTAAAACATTAGCTAAAAAGCCGTAGATCTAATATAAACCATTGAATTCTTTCAGCTCATACAGAAGCCATAAATTTGCGCAGGGCACCAAGAGGACCGCAATCTGTCATGAAGGAAAGCAAAGGTAACACAAAATGCTAATTAGAAATTTGCTAATTATTATCTATTATAGAGCAAATGCCACTAATTGCTCTCATTTTAACACAAATTAACTCCGATACAAATTGTCAGGGAGCTTGCTGGATAGGAGGGAGGTTTTTCTCCAGGTCTCATTGGCTCAGGTGTTGCGGTAGCGTGCCGCAGAATCAAAAATGAGGCATTTTGCAACGTGGTCTTTGGCCAGGTGGGTTTAGCAGGTGAAGCACATTTAACATGTTTCTGCTCTAAACACCAATAACCAATGTGGGGGCCTAAAAGGGTATGTTCACACGGCTTATTACGGTGCGTATAGTACGCGCCGCAATACGCTGTGTGTTTCGGAACCACGCGCTGATCCAAACCATGGGGGGCGGGGTGGGGAGCCAGGTGCCAGCCCCATAGACATGCATTATTATTGGCGCGTATTCGCCGCTAACAATTGACATATTAATTCTCCCACCTCGTGTGTATAATAAGATTGTATTGTACACGCGGGGAGACAATGCATAATCTATAGCTCTCTGAGCGCTATGAATTACCGTAATTGCGACGTGCATTTCGCCATTAGCAATTACGCTCACAAATAAGCCGTGTGAACATACCCTAAGGGTGCTTACACACAGTGCGTTGTGCAATGCAATATATTGCATTGCAATATCAGCAGCAGCACACTACTAGCACTAAAAACTATCAAAAAGGACATAGGAATTTTTGGAAAAGCATTTCTGCTACCTGGAATACACAAAAAAATTTTGAGGTTCTTAGTTCACATTTTTTATCAGAACTGCTTAAAGGGGTTTTGCCATGATGTAATGTTGACGTGGGATCCTCCAAAATGGGTTTTTAATCACTTTTCTAAATATATGTGATTACAAAAATTGCAGTCTGAGAGAGCTACAGCCTTCCTTACATGCCCTTAGTTACTTCAAAGCTTCTATGAGATACGACCTGACAAGAGCTGCTGTCTGCTGGCTGGGCATGCGCAGAGAGAGCTTCTTATCTGATGAGACTGAGCTGCAGAAGTTTTCAAGGCACCGGGTAGCAGTATGTTTTCTTTTGTATACAGAATAAACTAGTTGTAGTGTGATTAGATACCTGCTTTATCTGATGACCGGGAACATGAAGAAGCTTTCAAGCTGATGTGTAGAATAGGTGTTGTCTTTTGTATACAGAATCCACAAGTTATAGTTTGATTATTTCAGTGAACATGTCACAGGATCCCTTATGCAGCTTTGTGCTCTGGCTGTGTGCGTCTCTCTCTCTTTCAGCTCTGTGATTTGTTTACATTAGCATCTTAGCAGATAAGGCTCCTCCTGACAGTGCAGTCTGAGGCTGTGTCTTGCTGTATTGTGAATCCACGTTGTACTGTTTATTATTTCACTTAAGTTTTGAGATGCTCCCTTGGATTCCTCACTCGCCCCCACCCTCTCTCCCCTGCAGCTTCATGACTCAGCGTGATTTGTTTACATCCTGCTCTCATGCTGACCAGAGGTACTTAAATGGTCTCTTGGCAAATCCCCTTTAAGCCCACCCCCCAATCAGTAAGGGGACCTCAATACAGGTGGAAACCTAAACGAACGTTACCTCTCTCGGTGCCTGTACCTCCACACTTCAGGGAGAGAAAATCCCAGTGATAAGGTACTCTGCATTGATTTAAAAGTCTGTGCAGGTGGGTGGAGTTCAAGAAAACCAAAGAGGGGGCAGCCGCTCCCCCATACCAACAGTCAACAGAAAAATATTTGGTATGCACAATCCAATACCAGCAGCACACTATTATCACGAAAAAACTATCAAAAAGGACAAAGGAATTTTTGGAAAAGTATTTCTGCCACCTGGAATACACAAAACATTTTTGAGGTTCTTAGTTCACATTTTTGATCAAAACTGCTTAAGCCACCTCCCAATCAGCAAGTGGACCTCAATACAGGTGGGAACCTACACTAACGTTACCTCTCTTAGGGCCTGTTCAGACCTCCACACTTCAGGGAGAGAAGACTCCAGCTACAATTTACTCTGCATTGATTTAAAAGCCTGTGCATGTTTGTGTAGTGCAAGAAAACCAAAGAGGGGGCAGCCGCTCCCCCATACCAACAGTCAAGGGAAAAAATATTTGGTATGCACAATCCAATACCAGCAGCACACTATTATCATGAAAAAACTATTAAAAAGGACATAGGAATTTTTGAGGTTCTTAGTTCACATTTTTGATCAAAACTGCTTAAGCCACCTCCCAATCAGCAAGTGGACCTCAATACAGGTGGGAACCTACACTAATGTTACCTCTCTTAGGGCCTGTTCAGACCTCACAACTTCAGGGAGTGAAGGTTCCAGCTACAAGGTACACTGCATTGATTAAAACCCTTTGCAGGTGGGTGGAGTGCAAAAAAAACAATGAGGGGCAGCCACTCCCCCATACAAACAGTCTAGAAACAATATTTAGTCTGCACATCCGAGAAACTTGAAACTTGAAAAAATTTTTTGCATAAGCGCACACTGGTGTGGCAGTAAGATACAAACACATTCCAATATCAGCAGCACACTAAAAGAACTATCAAAAGGCGCATGGGAATTATTGGAAAATCACTTCTGCTACTCAGGATATATGAAACATTTTTGAGGTTCTTAGTTCACATTTTTGATCAAAACTGCTTAAGCCGCTCCCCAATCAGCAAGGGGACCTCAATACAGGTGGGAACCTACACTAACGTTACCTCTCTTGGTGCCCATTCAGACCTCCACACTTCAGGGAGAGAAGATTCCAGCTACAAGGTACACTGCATTGATTTAGAAGCCTGCGCAGGTGGGTGGAGTGTAAGAAAACCAAAGAGGGGGCATACATATAAAGAGAGAGAGGTATAAAACAAATCTGAAAATCCTATTGCTTTAAATTGTAAAAAATAAATAAATAAATTGTTTTTATATATTATATATATATAATATATTATATATATATATATATATATATATATATATATATATATATATATATATATATATATATATATATATATATATATATATGTATATAATATTATAATTTTTTATTTTTACAATTTCAGGCGATGGGATTTTCAGATTTATTTGATACCTCCCTCTCGAACAATGTTTTAATAATGGACCATTTTTTTGTTCTGCTTCCTGCCATACAACACACTAAGTGATTGGAACTTCACACTCTGTCACAAACTATACCCTTCGTGTTTACACCCCCTGCTGCTTCCTACATGTATCCCATTTATAAGCATAATTTAACATAGAACATATGCAGTGAGGGTGGACATGATTGAAATTTTTTGACCCCCGTATTCAGGGGACCATATGGCTTTTTACTCAATTCTGTGTCTGTTATGAGCACTGTGTTTATTAAGCTCTTCACAATACATATGTTATAAACCTGATTGATGGTTCTAAGGGATTTTATAACATATGTCATCTCTATAACCATTTTACAGCTTATTTTAACATTTAATCTACATAAAAGGTTGCATCAAAAAGTTGCATATGCATTAGTTATATCACTTGATCCTGAGTTACATCCTGTATCCTACTTAGCTGTACCCACTATTCTGCTGGTGCAGTCACTGTACATACATTACTTATCCTGTACTGATCCGGATATAACATCATTTATTATACTCCAGAGCTGCACTCACTATTCTGCTGGTGCAGTCCACTGAGGACATACATTACTTATCCAGTAACTGATCCTGTGTTACATCTGTATTATCCTCCAGAGCGCACTCACTATTCTGCTGGTGCAGTCACTGTACCAATACATTACTTATCCTGTACTGATCCTGAGTTACATCATGTTTTATCCTCCCAGAGCTATACCTCACTATTCTGCAGTGCAGTCACTGTACTTAACATTACTTATCCTGTATTATACACTAGAAGCTGCACTCACAAATTCTGCTGGTGCAGTCACTGTGTGCAATACTTACTTTTCCTGTACTGACCTGAGTTACATCCTGTATTTTTAATTTCCCCTTATCTCCAAGCTGCGCTCACTATTCTGCTTGTGCAGTCGCTGTACATACATTAGTTATCCCCCCCCCTTTGGGGTACTGATCCTAGTACATCCTTGTATTATCCCCCAGAGCTGCGCTCACTATTCTGCTGTGCAGTCAACTGTACTACATTTCTTATCCTGTATCTGACCTGATTACATCCTGTATATCCTCCAGAGCTGCACACACTATTCAGCCTGTGTGCAGTCACTGGACATGCATTTACTTATCCTGTACTGATCCTGAGTTACATCCTGTATTATCCTCCAGAGCTGCACTCACTATTCCAGCTGGTCACTCACAGTACATA
This sequence comes from Phyllomedusa bahiana, assembly GCA_025379985.1. Lineage (NCBI taxonomy): Eukaryota > Metazoa > Chordata > Amphibia > Anura > Hylidae > Phyllomedusa > Phyllomedusa bahiana. The sequence goes on along the minus strand of JAODAL010046410.1, from coordinate 16,424 downwards.
CGCATACTTATCCTGTACAGATCCTGAGTATACATCCTGTATTATCCCTCCAGAGCTGCCTCACATTCAGCAGTTGCAGTCACTGTGTACATACATTACTTAACCTGTACTAACCTGATTACATCCTGTATTATCCTCTCCATAGCTGCGCTCACTATTCAGCTGGTGCAGTCCACTGTTTACATACATTTACTTATCCTGTACTGATCCAGAGTTACTTCTGTATTATCCTCCAGAGCTGCACTCAATATTCTGCTGGTGCAGTCGCTGTGTACATACATTACTTATCCTGTACTGATCCTGAGTTACATCCTGTATTATACTCCAGAGCTGCGCTCACTATTCTGCTGGATTAAAGCGAGGTAAGTCCGACAAACTAGTAGTAACCAAACCCTAGTACCATGTGCATTGGAAACAACTGATATGTTTTTTAATCCACTTTAAGCTTTTACATCAGAACGTGTTGTCACAACATAAGAGCATTTATAGAGCAGTTTCTTGCTTCCTATTCAGGTCAATGACACTGTGTTGACTAGACGTCCTAACTTCAAAGGCCGGGAGGTAGGCGAGCGTTGCGTTGTGTCTACATCACCACAATGCCTTTCTCCGCACTGTCTCATTATACATTTTACTTCTTTTTTAAACCATTTATTTTTAAGAACAAAAGAAAATTTAGCATTGATGAATGACAGGAATAGTATTCTTCTGGCATGTGCAGCTACATGCTTTACATATCTAGGAACTACTTTTTTTCACATTTTTCTTATAGTATTGTATTATATTTAAATAAACTCATAATAGGGACCACCTCCCATCATTAGCTGGTATGTTAAAACCTATTTCCTACATCTTTTTTGCTAACCATTTTTTTTTATAATAATTTATCTACGCTAGGTAAGTTACTTTATAAAAAGATTGCATTACAAGTTACGTCATGTATTATACTCCACAGCTGCACTCACTATTCTGCTGGTGCAGTTCACGTGTACATACATTTAACTTTATCCTTTACTGATCCCTGAGTTACATTCCTGTAATTATACACCAGAGCTTCGCTCACTATTCTGCTGGAGCAGTCACTGTAATACATTACTTGTCCCTGTATGATCCCAGAAGTTACATCCTGTATTATACTCCAGGAGCTGCGCTCACTATTCAGCTGGTGCAGTCACTGTTACATACATTACTTATCCTGTAACTGATCCTTAGTTACATCCTGTATTATCCTCCAAGCTGCACTCACTATTCTGCTGGTGCAGTCACTGTACATACATTTACATATCCCGTACTGATCCTCGCGTTACATCCTTTATTAATACTACATAGCTTCACTCACATTATTCTGCTGGTGCAGTCACTGTACATACATTACTTATCCTGTACGATCTGAGTTACGATCTGTATTAACTTCCAGAGGCTGCACTCACTATTCTGTTGGTGCAGTCACTGTGTACATACATTACTTATACGTGTACTGATCCTGAGTTACCGACTTGTAATTATCCTCCAGAGCTGGGCTCACTATTCTGCTGTGCAGTCACTGTGTACTACATTACTTATCCTGTACTGATCCTGATTACATTCTGTATTATTTCCTCCGAGAGCTGCACGCACTATTCTGCAGGTGCAGTCACTGTACATACATTACTTTATCCTGTAACTGATCCAGAGTATACATCCTATATTATCCTCCAGAGCTGCGCTCACTATTCTGCTGGTGCAGTCACTGTGTACAACATTACTTATCCTGTACTGATCCTGAGTTACATCCTGTATTATCCTCCAGAGCTGCGCCTCACTATTCTGCTGGTGCAAGGATCACTGTATCAAACATTAGTTATCCTGTTACTGATCCTGAGTTACATCCTGAATTATTCCTCCAACTGCGCTCACTATTCTGCTGGTGCAGTCACTGTACATACATTAGTTATCCTGTACTGATCCTGAGTTACATCCTGTATTATATGACTATATTTACTGTTTTGCCATAGGCAAACTTAAACTCTATCAGTTCTCAATCTATAAAGTACTAAAACGTAACTTTTATTTATTTATAATCTACTTCACTCGATATACACTATTTAAAAACTGAATTTTCTAACCTTTCAACTTATCCTTTCTAATTGTGTAAGGAATAACTCCCCTTTTCTATTAACAAGTCTGGTGGAACACCACTATAGCAGGAAACCTTATATGTACATGATTTAACTAACTCCAATAAGGAAATCAAACATCCCAGCTTGGGCAATTCAACCCCTAATCTGATGGAAAAGAACATACAAGGTATTCCTGAGTGATACCCACTGCAGCGTGACACTGTAGAAAGAGGTAGGAAATCACAAATTAAAATGTCATGCCTGACCTCCCCGACATGTTTCACCAGCTCACTGGCTTCATCAGGGGATAGAGGTTTTTAAATAGTGTGTATCAAGGTTAAGTGTTATACATAATAAAAGTTAAGTTTTTAGTACATTTATAGATTGAGAACTGAATAGAGTTTTTAAAGTTTTCCTATGCAAAATAGTAAATATAGTCATTAAAATTACACTTTTTTGTGTTCTCTTGCTAGATTCCTAATTTTGGAGAATATTTAGACATCCTGTTTATACTCCAGAGCTGCACTCATCTATTCTGCTGGGCGAAGTCACTGTGTACATACATTCTTATCCTGTACTGATCCTGATTACATCCTGAATTAATACTCCAGAGCTGCACTCACTATTCTGCTGGTTGCCGTCACTGTGTATGCACATTACTTATCCTGACTGATCCTGAGTTACATCCTGTATTATCTCCAGAGCTGCACTGCACTATTTTTTCTGGTGCAATATCACTGTACATACATTACTTATCCCTGTACTGGATCCTGAGTTAACATCCTGTTATTATCCCTCCAGACTGCACTCACTTTCTGCTGAGGTGCAGTCTCTGTGTACTACATTACTTTCCTGCACTGCTCCTGAGTTACAATCCTGTATTATCCTCCAGAGCTGCACTCACTATCTGCTGGTGTCATCACTGTGTACAAACATTACTTTATCCTGCTAAACTATCCTGAGTTACATTCCTGTAATATTCTCCCAGAGCCCTGCACGTCACTATTCTGCTGTGCAGTCACTAGTACATACATTACTTATCCTGTAGCCGATCCTGAGTTACATCCTGTATTATACTCCAAGCTGCGCTCTACTATTCTGACCTGGTGCAGGTCACTGGAACATACATTACTTATCCTATACTGATCCTGAGTTACACTCCCTGTATATCCACCAGAGCTGCATCACACTATACTGCTGTGCCATAAACTGTATACTTACATTACTTATCCTGTACTGATCCTGAGTTACATCCTTTATTATACTCCAGAGCTGCACTGACTATTCTGCTGGTGCAGTCAATGTGTTACATACATTACTTATCCTGTTACTGATCCTGAGTTACATCCTGTATTATCTCCAGCTTGCGCACACCTATTCTGCTGGTGCAGTCACTGTACATACATACTTATCCTGTACTGACCTGAGTTACATCTGTATTACCTCCAGAGCTGCGCTCACTATTCTGCTGGTGCATCACGTACATACATTAACTTATCCTGCAACTGATCCTGAGTTACATCCTTGTATATCCTCCAGACTGCACTCACTATCTGCTGGTGTGCATGTCATACTGTAGATACATTACTTATCTATTATACTCTAGAGCTGATCTCACTATTCTGGCTGGTGCAGTCACTGTACATACATTACTTTATCCTGTACTGATGAGTAGCCGCAGTATACATCCTGTATAATCCTCCAGAGCTGCGCTCACTATTCTGCTGGTGCAGTCACTGTACATACATTACTTATCCTGTATTATACTCTAGAGCTGCACTCACTATTCTGCTGTATATGTAAATATCCTTTTTGCAGAAACATTGACTAATCTGTTTTAGCCGGAGGTTCCCCCAGTGGGACGCCCTGCATTTCGGCTGCAGAATGGAGCCTCAGCATTCGTTTACACATCATTAGTGGGTGAAAATTCTTATCCTTTAACCAGAGGAGACGCTTTTGCAGAATATAAACTTGTATGTTTAAGAATCATAACCTGCAGCGAGCGGAGACTCTTCCCTCTAGCGGGAAAGTTCTGGAGAAAGTGATGAGTTTCCCGGGGCTCCCCGACACCTCGAGGTAAAGTGGAATCTACAGCTTATTAGGGGGAGATATTGGTGCAAGACTCCTCATCATTACAAAATCAACACACTCCTATCCTGAAGTGTGGGTGCTGCCTGGGTATCTTGGTAATTCCACTTGGGCACCTCTAACTTCTGATTTCTTACAAGACCACACTCCTCTCCTAAAATACTCTGTGCTGCTGGTGCAACCTTCTCCTTCTATTTGAAAACCCACAGTCTGTTACCTCCCACAAGATCAGCAAACTCCCCAAAAATCCTCTGTACTACTGCACATCCTGCTCCTTCCACTCTGTAATTCTGATTGGGACACTAATCTGCTAAAATACCTGTTGCTGCGGATAACCTGTTCTTCCACATGAAAAATCGATCACTCACCCCTCTTATATACCGGTGCTTTTTCTCATAAAACAGGGAAAATCTGCAGCAATAAAGTCACAGTGAGATTTTAGACTGGAGAGCTGTAGGTGGTCGACCACTGCACTATAGAGTGAAGCACAGCGCCAGGGTAAGGTGATCATAATCCTCACTGTCTATGGTGCTTAAAGGGGTTTTCTCACTACAACGATTAGCTTCCAAATGTGGAAAGGTAAATAAACTTTTACTAAATTCTTTGTCTTTTGAATTGCCCGGGGTCAGGAAATGGGAAGGGAAAATTTTATCTTTTCTGGTGCCCAAGTTCTTAGGTTACGTCAGAAATTCCCCTTCCGAAAAGAAGGGAAAAATATGGGGTGACTGACTATGGTCAGACAGAAGAACAAAGGATTTTTTTACCTCTTTGGACTTGTAAATTTTTTTTCTAAGATTAAATCTTTTGCATTTATGCATGTAACGTTTTTTTTTATAGAAAAGCTATAGACCCCCACAGCCGACCAGGCAGTGTGATTAAACGGGCCTTGACAGCTGGTGACAAACCCCTTTTAAATCGGGTTAACCCTCTTGCCAATGCAATGATTTATGGCAATTCCGTTTTGTTTTGGTGAGTTTTTTTAAACTCTTTATTTCATCCCCACCTTGAAAGAGTCAGTCTTGCCATGATGTTTTTTGGGATTTTAGCTTTTGCAGAGTTCATTGTTCAATATAAGTGTCATGAGTAGCGCCGCAGCCTGCATTTCGGGCTGCGGGTGCACACGTCCCCCCCTGGGGCCCTCGCCCCGCACCCTCGGCAAGCATCCCGCTTGCATGTCGGGCCGCGGGCCCCCCCCCCCCCCCCCCGCGGGGGCACTCAAAAAATTTCGACCGCCCCCGGTTGTTGCCGGCCGGTCGCACCCGACTTCCCTTTTTAAATTTTAAAGGGCCACCCCGGTAATTGGTTTTTGCCGTCCACGACCCATTGCTCCCCCCCCAGGAAATTCCTCCCGAAATTTCCTTAGGGCCCCCACGTAATTCCCCGGGGAATCCCATCCCCCGTTTTGCCGGCAAAATAAGCCTTTTTGAACATTCCTAAAAATAAAAAATCATACTAAAAATAAATAAAAAAAATTAATATGCTTATTTAAAAACATAAATAAAAACAATAAAAAAATATATATTAAATATATAATTAATTATTCATTTATATATTTATATATTTTAGCAGTATATTTATATATTTATTTTAGTAGTATAATTATTTATATATTTTAGTATTATAGTATTTATTTATTTATTTTAGTGGTACAATATTTAATATTTAAATATTTTTTCCAGTATATTAAAAATATTTTTTTTTATTTAAATTTAATAATTATATAATTTGAATAAATTATTTATATATTTTATATTTTAATTGTATAATTTTAAAATAAAAAAAACTCTAAAATAAATAATCAATAAAAATTTCTAATTAAAAAAAATAAATATACAACTAAAATAAATATAAATAAGTATTCGACCATTAAAATAAATAAGTAAATATATAAATAAGTACTAGAATACTAAAATAAATATTATACTACTAAAATAAATGTATAAATATACTACTCTAAAAAATATGTAAATAAATAAATATCCTACTTAAATACAGTACATAAATATAAAACTAAAATAAATCTATACATTTTCTACCATTAAAATAAATGAGTAAATGAATAAATATTGTACCACTAAAATAAATAAATACCGTACTATAATACTAAAATAAATATATAAATAATTATACTACTAAAATAAATATTATGGCACTTAACTATATAAATAAAAAAATAAATATTATACTACAAAAATATAAATATATAAATAAATAATTATACTAATAAAACAAAAAAAATAAATTTATATACTTTAAAAAATTTTAATATATAAATAATTTAAAAAAAAAATATTATACTTTCAAAAAATAAAATATAATAAATAATTATTTAAAAAAAACAAATAAAAATTATAGTACTTTAAAAAACTTTAAAAAAATAATAAAATAAATATGATACTACAAAAATATAAATATATAAATAAATAAATAATTATACTACTAAAACAAATAAATATTATAGTACTTAAATAACTATATAAATAATAAAATAAATATTATACTACAAAAATAAAACATATAAAAAAAATTTTTACTAAATTAATTAAAAAAAAATTAAAAATTTAGTAGCCTTTTTTATTTTCTATTGGAGGTACATGCACCATAATACTTACCGGACTCCGTAGGGTCAAGTTTTAACCTTCCACCTTCTCCAGATGAACAGGAAATCTGATGAGTTCTTCTACGTGGATGCAAGGGGCCCGGGGCCCCCCCCCACACACCAGCCCCCGGGCCCCGTACACTTGAAAAGCCTAAATTCCCTTTTTTTGATTCACGGATTTTCCGGAGTTATCTGCATGTGGTTGTAGTGGATAAATACTTCTAATGTCCCATCTAGCTTGAGAGATTTTTTTTCCTCTTTTCATCCCCTTCACCAGCGGATGGTTTAATCCAGACACCTGTTCAGGTACGGCAGGTACAGAGCGTAAATTTAAATTTCCCCTGTGCTCTCCAGATAAGGTAGTATTTTTTGGTAATTAGATCCTTGGTAGCTATCTCTATAGAAGTCAACACATAAATGGCCTCCATTTATTGTGCACAACAGGCGGTATATGATAAATGGATGCCAAATGTTTACTGAATGCCATTGTATGGACCAGCATGCTCTGCTATGCTTTTCCCAACCCCGTTTTTGCAGTACCCAGATGTGTACCAGCCTGATGGAGGCCAAATGGCACACTTTGTTTTTTTGTCCATTTCCCAAACTTTTGGGAGGGCACCTGTCAGGTGGCTTAGGCTAGCCTCTTTGGGAGCAGAATCTGATAACCTGGGCTCTATGATATATTGGTTTATATGATTTGCCGCAGGATTTTGGAGTACAAAGCAGATAAAATACTAACCAGACTCCTTAAGAGACAATAAGGGGTTGTTCACACAGCGTGCTTGGATCCATGTTGGATCCGCAAAATCGGGTCCAAAAACGCTGCAGATCGAACACGTATCCAACATGCAGCTGTGTGTTTGGATACATGTTAGATGCAGCGGGATTGCACCCTATTGTTTATTAATGGGGCCCCGCTGCGTTTTTTTGGCCCAAGAATTTGACTGAAAATGGAACAGATCCGAAAGCCGCAGTTAGACGCGCATTGGTGATCACTCATGGGAACGCCAATGCGTGTTTCTAGTTAAAAGCAATGTAAATCACACTGCTATTTGTTAGATACATGTTTGGGTTTGTTTGGGGTCACTTAGGAGGATTCAGCGGCAGATTTGTGGATTTTAAGCTATATAATGAGTTGTACCATTGCAAGTACAACCTTTTAAATGAGACTTGAAATTTGGGAAAATATTTTTTCTGAATTTACTAGGATATAACACTATTGGTGCGCCTGTATCTGTCCTTCCCCTCCTGTTTGTTCTCTTTTTGTCTTGGAGGCATTAAGGTTGAACATTTGCACAGCATTGGAATTGATATAACCCTATTTATCACAGAGCTCCTCTCTCTATCTTTTAACCCCTAAGCCAACCTCCCGTTTTTGGGGGGGGGGCCCCTATTTGGGGGCCCCTCCCGCCCTCCCGGGGGAGTTGGCATTACCTCCCGCCGCCAGCAGGCGGCGGGGGCACCTTTAAATGGCCCGCTGGCGCCGGAGTAGCGCTAGTGCGCTACTCCGGCGCCCGCGGGCGCTCTACAGCGGAGTGAAAAGCTCGCCGCTGCCGCCGCTTCACCGCCGCCAGATCTCGCTTGTGAATGAGAGGAAAGGCAGGAGGTATCGCTCCCTCCTCCCACCTGAATTTACCGAGCGTCCTGGTGTGTGCGCCAGCACATACAGGGACAGCGCGCCAGGGGAAGTGACTGCGCGGCTGCTCTCACTTCCCCCTGCGCGCTGAGGGAGATCGGGCGGGAGAGCTGGCAGCGCTGCAGTAGCCTGGTGAGGTAAGTGATTTTATGTATTTTATTTTTATTTAGCTATAGGGGAGGCTCTGCCTGGCAACAATGGGGGAGCACCTACCTGGCAACAGAAGGGGACATCTCCCTGGCAACAGAGGGGACATCTACCTGAGCAAATAGGGGGCACTACACTGGCAACAATAGGGGGCACTACCTTGCAACATATGGGGGCTCTTTCCTGGCACAGAGGGTGGCACTACCTGGCAACAGAGGGGAACATCTACCAGGCAACAAGAAGGGGGCACTACCTGGCAACAGAGGGGCACTACCTGGCAACCAGAGGAGGACATCTACCTGGCAACATAGGGAGGCACTACCTGGCAACAGAGGGGCATCACCTGGCAACAGAGGGGACATCAACCTGGCAACGAGGGACATCTACCTGGACAAATAGAGGGGGCATCACCTGGCAACAGAGGGGGCATCTACCTGGCAACAGAGGGGGCATCTAACCTGCAACAATGGGGGCACTAGCTGCAAACAAATGGGGCACTACCTGGCAACAATGGGGACACCTACCTGGCTAACAAAGAGGGGCACCTACCTGGCTACAGAGGGCATCTACTGGCTTACAAGGGGGCATCTACCTGCCTGGTAATGGGGCACTACCTGCTTATTGGGGTTACTACCTGCTATAAGGAGGCCATCTACCTGAGGCTTTCTTCAAGCCGGTTATGCAGTTAGGTGGGAGTGGTGTGGCTTTTGAAGGGCGTGCAAACCTGAAAGATGGGCGTTCCATGGCAATATTTTTATGCCCGCGGGCGCGCTTAAGCGTGCCGAGCCCGTTCTATAAATCTCCTGCTTTTTTTTTCATTCTATTCAAAAAGTTTGCCAACTTATGATATAACCCCATAAATCACAGACTGCTGCAATAGCAAACAACGTCCTCTACCTCCACAATAACCATCATCTACTACATCCCAATCAGAGTACTCAAGCTTCTCTCCTCTATCAAATAACCTATATATCACAGAGCTCAGCTCCTCTCCTCTCTATCATATAACCCTATTATATCACAGAGCTCAGCTGTCTAATCCGCAATCATATAACCCTATAATATCACAGAGCTCAGCTTCCTCTCCTCTACAATATAACCCTATATTATCACAGAGCTCAGCTCGTCCTCCCCTCATATCATATAACCCTATATATCACAGAGCTCAGCTCTTCTCCTCTATCATATAACCCTACTCAAAATCACAGAGCTCAGCTTCTCTCCTCTATCATATAACCCTTTTTTATCAAGAGCTCAGCTTCTCTCCTCTTTTCTTTTAACCCTAAAATCACAGAGCTCACCCTTCCTCTCTATAAAAATAACTGTATTTTCAAGAGCCCAGCTCCTCTCAATCATAAAACCCCCTATATATCACAGAGCTAAAGCCCTTCCTCTATCATATAACCCTATTTCACAGAGTTTCGTTTCCTCTCTATCATATAACTATATTTCACAAAACCCCCAGTCCTCTCTATCATACAACCCTATATATCACAGAGCTCACCCTCCCCTCTATCATATAACCTAATATCACAAAGCTCAGTTTCTCTCTTCATATAACTCTATATGCCCCACAGAGCTCAGCCCCTCTCCTCTATCATATAACCGAAAAATATCACAGGCTCACCCTCCTCCCCTCTACATATAACCCTATTGTCACAGAGCCACCCCCTCTCCTCTCCTCTATCATAAAAACCCTATATAAAAAAGCTCAGCCCCTTACAAAAAACCCCCTAAAATATCAAGAGATTTCAGCTCCCTCCTCTTTCTTTTAAAACCCCCTATAAAATCACAGAGCTCAGCTTCCCCTCCCTACCCATAAACCCAAAATAAAAAATCCAAAAGAGCTAAACCCTCCTCCCCTCTATCAAAAATAACCCTATATATCAAAGAGTCACTCCTCTATCATATGACCCTATTTTCCACAGAGCTCACCCCTTTTCCTTATCTATAACCCTATATATAAAACGGGAAGCTCAGCCCTCTCCCTTTTGGCAAATTAACCCTATAAAAATTCCCCAGAAGGCCCCGCTCCTCTCCTCAAATCATATAACCCTATATATCCAGAGTTTCAGCTTCTCCCCCCTCTATCAAATAACCCTATTTTATAAACAGAGCTCACCCCCCTCTCCTCTATCATAAAAAACCCAATACCCACAGAGCCAGCCCTCCCCTCTATCATATAACCCCTATATATTACAAAGCTCACTACTCTATCATATAACCCATAAAACACAAGCCAGCTTTTTCCTCATCTTTAAAACCCTATATATTACAGACTCGCCCCTCCCCCCTTACCATATAACCCTATATATCCAGAGCTCACTCCCTATCATATAACTCTAATATCCAGAGCTCAGCTCCTCTCCTCTATCATAAAAACCCTATATTTTCTCAGAGCCAGCTCCTCCTATCTTAAAAATTTCAAAAATAAAATCACAGAGCTCACTCCTCTCCTTTTATCATAAAAACCCCTATAATCACAGACTCAACTCCTCCTATCATAAACCCAAATATATCACAGAGCCCCGGCTCCCCCCTCTATCATATAACCCATATATCCCCCAGACCCCAGCTCCTCCCCTTTCTATCTTAAAAACCTATATTTTTCACAGAGCTCAGCTTCTCCCCTCTACCCATAAAACCCTAAATATCACAAAAGCTCAGCTCCTCTATAAATATAACTCTATATATCACAAGCCAGCCCCCTCTCCTCATCATAAAACCCTATATAAAAACAGAGCTCAGCCCCTCCCTTCCCCCGATCAAATAACCCTATAATCACAGGGGCTCAGCTCCTCTCCCTATCAAATAACCCTATATACCCCAAGCTCCCTCCTCTATCATATAACCCTATTTTACCAGAGCTCAGCCCCTCCTCTATCTTTAACCCTATTTTTCACAGACTCAGCTCCTCTCTTCATATAACTCTATTTTCACAGAGCTCACTCCTCTCCTTTTATCATAAACCATATATATCACAGAGCTAAAGCCCCCTCTCCTCAAAATCCTAAAACCCCCTATTAAAAAATCAAGACCCTAAACTCCTCTCCCCAAACATATTAACCCTAAAAAAAAACAGAGCCACCTTTTTTCCCTCAAAATAAATATATCCCTAAAATTAATTTCACAAAAAGTTTCAGATTTCTCCTTTCAAATTCAAAAATAACCCTATATATCACGGGAGCTCAGCTCCCCCTCCTCTGTCATAAATAACCCTTTTATATCACAAAAGCTCAGTCCCAAAACATAAAAAAACCTATATACCCAAAAAGAGCTCAGGCTCCTCTATCTTTATAACCCTATTATATCTCAGGAGATTTTTCCAAAGGCTCCCCCTTTTTATAAAAATAACTCTATATTTTCACGGGAAAGAGCTCAGTTTCCCTCCTTTATAAATAAACCACTAAAAACCCAACCAACCCTCGCTCCTCTCTATCATAAAACCCCCTATATATCACAGGGGCTCACCCTTCCTCCCCATATCAAAAAACCCCCTAAAAATAAAACAGGGGCCCCACCCTCCTTTTCCTCTAACATAAAAAACCTTTATAATCACAAAAAGCCCCAAGCTTCTCTCCTCTTTAAATAAAAAAACCCCTAAAAAATCACAGAGCTCAGCCCTCTCCTTTCCCACAAAATACCAATATATCAAAAGACTCAGTTTCCCCCCCTCAAATCATAAAAACCCCTAAAATATAACAGAGCTCAGCCCCTCTCCCAAATCAAATAACCCTAAAAAATTCACAAGGACCCAAAAGCTCCCTCCTCAAAAATCAAAATAACTCTTTTAAATCAAAGCTGCTCGGGCTCTCCCCTCTGCCCAAAAACCCTAAAATATCCCGGGAGCCCCACCTCCTCCCCATATAACTTAAATAATAAAAACAGAGCTCACTCCCTATAAATTTAACCCAATATATCACAGAGCTCACCTCCTCTCTATCAAAATAACTCTATATATCACAGAGCTCACTCCTCTCCTCTATCATAAAAACCCCTATAATAAACAGAGCTCAGCTCCTCCCTCTATCATAAAACCCTATATATCACAGAGCTCAACTCCTCTCCTCTATCATATAACCCTATATATCCAGAGCTCAGCTTCCCCCCTCTATCAATACCCCTTTAATATTCACAGAGCTCAGTTTCTCCCTCTATCAAATAACCCTATATATAACAGAGCTCAGCTCCTCCCCTCTATAAATTTAACTCTATATATCACAAGCTCACTTCTCCCTCATCATATAACCCTTTTTATCACAGAGCTCAGTCCTCTATATAAAAACTCTATTATAAACAGGGGCTAAAGTTTCCTTTTCCTCAATCATATAACCCTTAATATATCTAAAGAGCTCAGCCCTCTATCATATAACCATACATCACAGAAGCTCAGCTCCCATCATAAAACCCTATATATTACAGACTCACTCCTCTCCTCTACCCATAAACTCTAATATCACAGGCTCACTCCCTCCTCTGTCATTTTAACCCTATAAATCACAGAGCTCAGCTCCTCTATCATAAAACCCCTATAAAATTTTACAGACCAGCTCCTCTCCCTATCAAAAAAACTCATATATCACAGAGTTTCAGCCCTTTTCCTCTATCAATAACCCTATAATTACAGAGCTCAGCTCCTCTCCCTATCATAAAAAAAAACCTTTTATATATCACAGAGCCACTCCCCCTCCTCTGTCATAAAACCCCCTATATATCACAGAGCTCACCCCTCTCCTCTATCATAAAACCCCTATATTTTCTCAGAGCTCCTCCTCCTATCAATAACCCCTATATATCAACAGGCTCAGCCCCTCTCCTTTTTTCATAAAACCCTATATACCCAACAGAGCTCAGTTTCCTCTCTATCATATAACCCTATAATCACAAGCTCAGCTCCTCCCCTCTATAAATATAACCCTATTTTTACAAAGAGCCCACTCCTCTCCTCTATAAATATAAACCAATATATCACAGAGCTCAGCTTCTCCCCTTTCAAAACCATAAAAACCCAATATATCAAAAAGGGCTAAAACCCTCACTCCCCTTTCATCATATAAACTCTATTTTATCACAAAAAGCTCAGCTCCTCTCCCCCATCATATAACCCTATATAAAAACCCCAAAAAAAGCTCAGCTCCCCCTCCCCCGATCATTAATCCTATATATCAAAAAGACTCAGCCCCCTTTCTCCTCTATAATAACCTTTTATAAAATAAACAGGGGCTCATTTTTCCTCTCCTCTGCCCTTAACCCTAATTAACAACAGAGCTAAACTCCTCTATCATAAAAACCTATATTAAACAGACCCCTTCACTCCTCTCCTCAAACCCATTTTAACCCATAAAAAATCACGAAGCCCAAAACCCCTCTCCTCAAAACATAAAAAACCCTTAAAATAACAGAGCCCGCTTTTTCCCCTCTACATATACCCCCTTTAAAATTCACAAAAGCTCAGTTTCTCCCTTTTATCAAAAAACCCAAATAAAATCACAAAGCTCAGCTCCTCCCCTCAAACAAAAAAACCCTATTTTTAATTCCCAGACCCCACTTCTTTTCCTCTATCTTTTTAACCTTTTATATAAACAGAGCTCAGCCCTTTTCCTCAAATCAAATAACCCTAAAATATCAAAAGAGCTAAACTCCTCTCCAAAAATTTCCTTTTAAAAAAAATTTAATTTTTAACCCGAGAGCTCAGCTCCTCTCCCCTTTTCAAATAACCCTATATATCAAAAGGACTCAGTTTTCCTCTCCTCTATCAAAAATAGCCCTATATTTTTTCAAACCCAAAAGCTCCTCTCCTCAAATCTCAAAAAACCCAAATTATATCACAGGGGCCCCATCTTTTTTTTCCGCAAATCAAAAAACCCTATAAAAACAGAGTTTCACCCCCTCTCCTCTTCATAAAAAAAAAATATATCACAGAGCTAAACTCCTTTTCCTTTTTATCAAAAATAACCCTAAAAATAACAGAAGGCCCCAGGCCCCTCTCCCTATCAAAAATAACCCTAAAAAATTTTTTCCACGGGCCCCAAAAAGCCCCCTCCCCTTTTTACCCCAATAACCCTAAAAAAACACAAAAGCCAGCTCCTCTCCTTTTCATTAACCCTATTTTTAACAAAAGGGAGCTCAGCTTCTCCTCTATCTTTAAAAACCCAATATATAAAACAGAGCTCACCCCCCTTCTCCCTAACCCATATAAACCCCTATAGATCACAGGGGCTCAGCTCCTCTCCTTTTATCATATAACCCTATTTTATCACAGAGCTCAAGCCCCTCTCCTTTTATCATATAACCCTATATATCACAAGAGCTCACCTCCTCTCCTTTATCAATAAACCCTATATTTTTCACAGAGCTCAGTTTTCCCCCCGGCTTTAAATTTTAACCCCTATATTCACGAGCTTTTTTGGGAACTGTCTAAAGGGCGGGGTTTTTTAGTTAAACCTAAAGGGGCCCCTTACTTACACTTTTTTTCCTTTTTATCCCACCTCCCCCTGTAAATTCCCAAAATTCCCTGAACCCCCGTTCCTCTAAACCTTCCCTTCGTCCCCCCTCCTCCCCCGCTTTTTGCTTTTGGATACGGAAAGCAACGTTTTTAAAGGGGTTTTTGGAAAAGCCTTCTTCCTTCAAAAATGAAAAGGGCTTCCCCAATTCCCCCCTGGACTCTCGCCCCTTTTTTCCCCAAACATAGGGCCAAAATTTAAAAAAAAATTTCATTTTCCCTTAAATTTTTTTAATGAACAAGATTTTAGTCTGCAAACAAATGCCCAGTGCAGGCCATTGCATTTCCTGTCAATATTAACCCCCATGCTTTCCAAGGGACAGCACCGAAAAATTACTTGGAAGAAAGAGGAACACTGTAGTAATTCCTAATGTACTTTCTAATTTAATTTAATAAAGAAAAAGGAAAAGCCCAAAAAATTTAAGCCCAAACCCTCTTTCAACCCCCCCCAACCCTTTTTGGAAAAAAATTTAAAAGGGACAAAAAAATTTGGCCACCCCCCTCGACATACACTGCCCCACCACTTTAAAGGGGTTTTTTTCCCAAAGAAGTGAGTTCATTACTTTTAACTGCTCAGGAGAGACTTTAAACAAAGCACAGCAGCCTCACAGGTGAAGGGGGGGGGGACTGAGCAGTAAGGGAGCGTTGTGCAATGGTACCAAATAATTACATTAAACCCCATGGATTCTTTTTACAAAAGACACAACGTTTTTTCTCCACAGCCCCTTTGCTAGCTCCGGAGCAGAAAACCAAAGGAAGTAGGGACTTTTTTGAAAAATGTGTATCAAATATTTATTTTAGAAACCAGTGGTTTTGCTATACAAAAGACACAACGTCTTTCCCCCCACAGCCCCTTCCTAGCCCCGGATTAGAAAACCGGAAAAAAGGAGCGTTTTTGGCAATGTGAAACGAAAAATATTTACATTAAACCAGTGTTTCCCTCATACAAAAGTCACAACATCTTGCCCCACAACCCCTTGCTAGCTCCGGAGCAGTAACGAGGAAGTGGGGAGCGTTTTGCAATGGGGTACCAAATTTTTTACATTAAAAACCCAAGGGGATTTTTTTAACAAAAGTCAAAACCATTTTTCCCACACCCCCCTTCCTAGCCCCGGGAGCAGTAAAAAGGGAAAAGTGGGGAGCTTTTGTGAAATGTTTTCTAAAATTTTTTACATTAAAAACCAGGGGTTTTCTTTAAAAAAAATCACAACTTTCCTTTTTCCACACCCCTTGTTTAGCTCCAGAGCAGTAAAAAAAGAAGGGGGGAAGCGTTGTGCAATTGTACTCAAATATTTTACTTTAAACAAAGGGGTTTTTCCTCTATACAAAAGACACAAAATCTTTCTCCACACCCCT